>ML784125.1:328043-347044 GCA_009831015.1 Picea engelmannii | reverse complement strand
ATCACTTCACTTTATTATTTACCTTCTAAAATCTCTTAAACCACTTTGACTACTTTGACCTTTTGGGGCTTCTAGATGACTCATGAGGGTTCTCCAACTTCACATGGACATAACTCTCTAACCGTGAGGAGTTATGTGACGTTACACATACCACTAGAAATGGAATGACATGTACTATCCATATAGAATATTCTTACCTGTAAATATATCAAAACTCATACCATTATCCATCAAATAAACTTGGGTCCATTACCCAAACCTTTCTCCAACTTCACATGGCCATAACTCTCTAACTATGAGTTATGTAACATTCCACATACCACTAGAAATGACATGACATGTATTATCCATATGGAATAGTATTACCTGCTAATATATAAAAACTCATACCATTATCCATCAAACAAACTTGGGTCTATTACCCAAACCTTTGTGCTACCGAACTTTCTTCAAGGGTTGACATCAATGAAAACCAACCCAAATAATCAACAGAAAAGACCTCCAAGGAAGAAGGAGTGGATGTTTACTTGGCTTCTTCAAGAACACATGTAGATCATGAGGCATGGTTAGTTGAATTGGGCGCATCCTTTCATATGACTCCCCATAGGGAGTGGTTATGTGAATATGAAAGGTATGATGGAGGTAATGTTTTTCTAGGTGATGACTCGACAACTAGAATCATAGGATGAGGAAAATTAAAGATGAGGCTCATATATGGAAGGATTAGAAAATTTCCTGGTGTTCTACACATCCCAGGATTGTCCAGAAATTTGATTTTTGTAAGCAAAATAGACGATGCGGCGGTAAAAATGATATTTGAAAAAGAAACCTAGAAACTAAGGTTGTGTATAGTCGAGATGTGGCATTTAGAGAAATGAAGGATGTTTCCAAAAAGGAAGTCCTACCAAGTAAGGAAGAACCAAAGAAAATAGAGTTTGAGCCAGAGGATGATGAATCAAACTCTACAGAAGAACGTGAATCAGAAGAAGAAGTTCCTCATACTGCAGTATTGAGGAGATCAATGCGGGAAAAAAGGCTACCGGAAAGGTATACTCCATTTTATTTTGGTTCAAATTTTTATTTGTCTATTAATGATGATGACCCTAGAACTGTTAGGGAGGCAGTGCATTCAGAGGATGGAAAACTCTGAAAAAAGGCCATGGTTAAAGAAATGGTAGCCTTGGATAAGAATGAGGCTTGGGATCTAGTGGAGTTTCCAACTGGAAAAAAAACCATTGGCAGTAAATGGGTATTTAAAAAGAAGTTGAATGCATAAGGAAAAGTGGAGAAACACAAATCTTGGTTAGTAGAAAAGGGTTATTCCCAGGTTGAGGGAATTGATTTTGGTGAGATTTTTTCTCTTGTTGCCAAGTTAACTTCTATTAGATTTTTGTTATATGTTGTTGTTTCATTTGATTTTGAAGTAGAACAGATGGATGTGAAAACAACATTCCTACATGGGGATCTGGAAGAATAAATCTATATGAAGCAGCGAAAAGGATTTGTTGTGAATGGAAAGAAGGAGTTGGTATGCAAGCTAAAAAATTCTCAGTATGGTTTAAAATAATCACCAAGGATGTGGTATCAAAAATTTGATACTTATAAGTTGGGACTTGGCTTCACAAGAAGCAAAGAGGATCATTTTGTGTATTTTAAATTAATTTGTGATCATTTGATTTATTTGGTCTTGTATGTGGATGACATTTTGTTGATAGGAAACAAAAAGGAGATTATCTAGGATGTGAAAACTTGGTTGTCCTCTAAATTTGACATGAAGGATATTGGTGCTGCAAATTTCATTTTGGGCATGGAAATGAAAAGAGATTAGAAAAATAGGAAAATCTAGTTAAATTGGAGAAAATATGTTGAGACAATATTGCAGAGGTTTAATATGAAGGAATGTAAATCGGTTAGGCTCCCTATTCTTGTAGGTGTAAATTTATTTGGAGATCAGTGTCCCAAGACACGGGTAGAGGAGGAGGACATGTCTTGTGTTCCATATGCGTGTGTGATTAGCAGTTTGATGTATGTAATGGTTTGTACTAGACTGGACATTGCACATGTAGTGGGAGTTTTGAGAAGGTATATGTCAAAACCAAGGAAGGAGCATTGGAAAATAGTAAAGAGGATTTTCAAGTATTTATGTGGCACTGCTAGCTATGGATTGTGCTACCAAGGAAGACCAGGATTGGGCAGAGTGTTGGGCATACATGGTTTTGTGTATGCGAACTGGGCTGGAGATATGGATCATAGGAAATCTACAAACGGGTATGTGTTTAACCTATTTGGAGGAGAAAATAGTTGGATGAGCAAAAGACAGTCTGTAGTGGCACTTTCAACTATAGAATTTGAATACATTGCAACCACTCATGCAAGAAAGGAAGTAGTATGGTTACAAAGATTGTGTTAAAGTATTGGGTTGGTACAACAAGTTATAAGGATAGATTATGACAGTCAGAGTGCAATTTTTTTGGCGAAGAACCTGGCTTGTCATTCAAAGACAAAGCATATTGATGTTCAATATCACTTTGTGAAAGACATGGTTGAAGAAAAGAAGGTGTTGCTAATGAAGGTGGACACTTTGAAGAATGTTGCAAATTCATTAACAAAATATGTGAGCACTAAGAAGTTCTCTTGGCGTAGAGGATCTATGGGCATTGTTGCTCTGGATTGTTGACTATGTAACCCTGTAACCCCATGTATGCAAAGAAAATAACAAGTGGGAGAATGTTGGATATGTGTTATATTCTTTGGCCAGTCCTCGGTGTTCGTGTCCATATATGGGTGGTTTTTCGACACATGGTTTTTCGCCGATGGTTTTCTATTTTTGGTTAAGGAATTAGGGTTGTTGACTAAACTAGGTCATTGGATTAGGTTTTTGGATGTCGCTATCTCCTATATGTGTATTGTATTGTAAACAATGTATGGTATGAATGAATACAAAATATGTTGGTTTTCTTAGTTTGGGTTTCCATGGAAAATATATGTGTGTAATGTATGTATTTTCCATTGTATTTTTTATATTCTTTTATTGAAAATTTGTTTGCAGTAAAATATTATAAAAGGTTCAAATCTATAGTAAATCCCAAATACAGGGGTCGAAAGGGGTTCGGGTCCACAGGAAAAAAAATTGTTGAAAAATGATAAGTATGACTGCGATCGGGGCAAAGAGAAGAATCCAATGGGATAGGGCTTAAAAAATGGTGCCAGTAGGATCCAAACTTTTTTTTAACTCTTGCGAAGTTATACTCTGATATGAATAATATTGCAGTGTTAAAAGGCCCAAATTCTTAACAGGAAAACATGTGTAGTAATTTTGCAACCATAATGTAGGAGGTAAAGTTGCACGGCAATAGTTCTTGTCTATTATGCTTTTGTTTCTGTCCCAAGGGTTAGGGTATTCACGGTTTCTACAAACAAGGGTTTGCCCTGTGTTATAGCTCTCTTATATACATGTGGGGTCCAACAGTAGTACTCAACCCAATATCTCAGGGAACCAACTAAGGAGGCTATACAATGCCCTTAGTCGTACTACCCAACTACCCAAGTACTAGAGAGTATTTTCTCAAGTTTTGTTCTCGATGGAACTATAGCAGTCAAGTAAATAATCGATTTATCTATGGAGGGATTCAAGATATCTAGGTCGATCTGTACACAGGTGTTGTTTGATGTGCTACCACTCAAAGGGGTACCAACATGGGTTACAAGGATGGACAACAATTTGTGCTTAAGTAACACTTGTATTTCCTACATGTAATCTTCCTCGACCATGGATTTATGCATTGGACGACAGATCTTTATAGCTTTAAGACGTCGGAATATGTCTCTACCCTGAAAAAAAATAACCCACAATTTTTTTCCATGGAAAATGCTCTGATACTACTTGTAAGGTACCAGATCTATTATAATAGTTGAAAACAGAAATATTGCAAAGAATAACAGGGAAAAAACATTATAGATGAAACCACAACACCAAAATAATACATTTATTGATAGGAACAATGTTCACTTGCCTCTTCGAGGGGGAAAACTCTAGCAGAGTAGTTCTCTATTACAATAATTCTCAAGACAAAACTTATCATGCCCTTGACTCCTATTTATACTAAATCTATCTATCAAAATAAAAATATAGAGGAAGATCTTTGTTGGCATAGGGGAATACCCAAGGATCAATGCTACAACAGCACACCAACAAAGCCCTAACTACCGGCCCTTTCGGCAACACCTACGAAGCAGATGAAGTCTCACCTGAGGTAGAGATAAGGGTGGTTGCAAGACTCAGGTGTCTACAACTTTAGCTAGGACACAGATATGTGATTATAACACTTAATACAACTCTTAACATTGTCAGTTCCTCAATATGAAATTACTATTCACTTTGCTGATAAAATAGAGCTTCACAGCATTCACACTAATCTACAGTATTTATGCACTTAGCATATATAAATGGATCAGAATGAGCATATCAAGCACTAAGCATGACTATCTTGATCGGATCTAATAATCTTACATATCATAAGCACAAAGCATAAGTATATCTATCTAAACATATCAAAGCACTTAGCAGATAGCATGTAAACACATCAAGACAAAGCACAAAGAACATAACACAGTGTTTACATGGTTCACCCCCATCGTGGGGCTATGTCCACCAACTCTTCTTCTTTATTGCCTTCATTCAATCGGTTTACAAGCATAGAGTCTCAAAACCCTACTCCACATAGGACAGAATATCTGCACAGCTCGCTAGATCCTTCTTCCTTGCATTACAGCACTAAGCCCTCCAAAATCTACTACAAGGACTTGCACTTAGCTCTGCAAGTCTCTTACAGTCATGCACAAATCACTTACAGACCCTACCTGCACTTAGCATACATTCACATCACATAGATGAACTATTCTCCTCATCTTTCTATATGGCCTAGACATCTATATATATATATATATGTATGTATATATATATATATATGTATGTATATATATATATATATATATATATATATATATATATATATATTACAAAATAGGCCTACACATGGGTAAACCCATGGGCCGACATCCCATTCCCGATACATATTCCCATATCCAAAAAGGGGCCCAAAAGGGGGTCGAGATCCCGTGATCTCTGCTTCGTCCTATGCTCCTCCTTCGATAGGCTTTCAAAGTCCCAAAATAGGTCGACATGACCAAGAAACTCCCAAAACTCGGTCAAGGGCCAATAGGCCCCCAACACTCACCTGTGACTCATCCCAAGTCACTTTGGTCTGAGCAATTCTACCTCAAATACCTCGAGCTTGGCTCGAGCTGCTTCGACTTTCTGCTTTGTTGTGGCCTCTTGTTCAGTGAACTCCTGGATTACGGTGTCATTCACTGTCCCTTCTAGGAATTGTTCTTCTATGGTGACAACCTGTTCTAACTCTACTCCTCGGCTCTCTACCTCTGTAAACAACTGGCATGCCTTAGCTTGTACAGGTTGAAGCCTTTGACTGACTTCCATCACTTTTCTTTGAAGCATATGGATCTGTTGTTGAGTTGTGTGTTTTTCTTGAGACCTCTTCATTCTTTCTACAGTCGATAAGGCCTTCAGCTGAGCCTGTAGTGTATCTGTGTGTTGCTTCGCTTCCTAGAGATGTGACTCTAGTGTCTGTAACTTCGGGTTCTTAGTGAGTTTTTCATATGTCTGGGATTTGTGGTTACTCGACTACTTTCATTCCAATGCAAGATCTTTTAATATGTCAACTGTGTTGTGGGAAATTGTTGCTCTTTGGTCCCTTACGTCCTACAGGGTCTCAGGTATAGTGTGTAATTCTAGATCTATGATGCGTTGTTGGAGCTGTTGGATCACTTCTTCAAGTTGATCCACCTATTGTGGGACTCTCTCTTAGACCTTTACTTTGACAATTGTCACAGAGTGAAGTGCTCAGTTGACCATTTTCTTAACTTTGAGTTGCTCGGCAAGCAATTGTTCCTTGCTGTGTTGTAACTGTGCTTTTTCTTCATCCCACTTCGCTTGCAGAGCAAGATTTTCCCGTTCTGCAACACTGCAATTCTCCTCAAGGTTTTTATTTACTTGTGCTAAATTCTGGTTGGCTTGTGATGTCTCTTTCTAATCTCATCGAAGGTGAGCTTCGACTGTATCAGCGATGCAGTGTAGTTGAGTTGGTTCATCACCTAGTTCTGGTGTTTCCGATGGCAGAGGCGCAATAGAAACTATGCGGCTGGACTATAATTCTTGTTTCACTCCTTGGAGCTCATCCTTAATCCAACTGAACACCTCCTCCTGCTTAGCTTCTTTCTTCTCTGATATCTCTAGTGAATCATCATTCAGTGTTGCAACGATGAAGTCGAAGTCATCTGAGGTGAGGGTGGTCTCAAATTTGGTTCTGGCTACTTTCACTTTCTTCTGGGATGAGGGTTTCGATGGGGAAACCTTCCTTTTCTTCGAGGGGTCCTCCTCATCTCTAGGCAGCGTAACCTTGCCTTTATTTTTTTCAAATTTGCGCCATCTATCTCTCTTCCATCACCTCCTTTTTCAGGTGAGATAGAATCATTCTTCACCAAGGTATTTCTTACATCTTCAGCTTCTTCATTTTTCTTGGTCTTGCTCGGTCCAGGTGTATCATGTGTTGCTTATGGACTGTCTAAGTCATACATATCTGCAAGGTCTCTTGGAATGAGGAGTTCCACTGACCAGTTATTGGTGATCTCCTCCAAGTCCTCCTCTGTCAGCTTGTAGTATGATTGCAGCTGTTGTTTTTTCTCATCAGTGCGTGCTATGATATAGATGAAATAGTGGTTCGTGTTGAATTTCATCAAGGGCCTAAACCTATGGAGAGTGTTCGGGTTTATATGAGGCTTAGACTGGATGGTTTTATTTAGGTAGTTGTAATAAGTGTGGAAGACGGCATTTGATTTCCATTGCTTGTTCATGTCACTGAAGTACCACAGTGTATTGAACTTCACAACGAGAGGTTCAAAGGGCTCGATGTCCGAGAAGGTCACACCTTGTAGCATCGCATGGTAGATGTTGGAAGTGAGGAATATTCATGACATTGAGCAGTGTGGACCATTTTTTGGCACAGGGGCAGACCCAAGGTTCAACGCTACAACAGCACACCAACAAACCCCTAACTACCGGCCCTTTCGGTAACACTTGCGAAGTAGATGAAGTCTCACCCAAGGTAGAGGTAGGGATGGTTGCAAGACTCAGGTGTCTACAACCTTATATGGGACATAGATATGTGATTATAACACTTAATAAATCTCTTAACACCGTCAGTTCCTCAATATGCAATTACTATTCACTTCGTTGATAAAACAGAGCTTCGTAGCATTCACACTAATCTATAGTATTTATGCACTTAGCATATATAAATGGATCATAATGAGCATATCAAGCACTAAGCATGACTATATTGATCAGATCTAATATTCTTACATATCATAAGCACAAAGAAGAAGTAGATCTATCTAAACATATCAAAGAACTTAGGAGATAGCATGTGAACACATCAAGACAAAGCACAAAGCACATAACACAGTGTTTACGTGGTTCACCCCCACCCTAGGGCTACGTCCACCAACTCTTCTTCTTTATTGCCTTTAGTCAATTGGTTTACAAGAACAGAGCCTCAAAACCCTACTCCACACAGGACAGAATATCTACACAGCTCGCTAGATCCTTCTTCCTTGCATTACAGCACTAAGCCATCCATAATCTACTACAAGGACTTGCACTTAGCTCTACAAGTCTCTTACAGACCCTACAGACCCTACCTACACAAATCACTTACAGACCCTACCTGCACTTAGCATACATTCACACACATAGATGCACTATTCTCCTCCTGTTTCTATATGGCCTAGACATATATATATATATATATATATATATATTACAAAATAGGCCTAAACATGGGTAAACCCATGGGCCGACATCCCATTCCCATTACATATTCCCATATCCAAAAAGGGTCCCAAAAGGGGGTTGATATCCCATGATCTCTGCTTCGTCCTGCGCTCCTCCTTCGATAGATTTTGGAAGTCTGACGCAGTAGATTACACGACCCACCACCTCGTCGTGCTCTCCTGCTCACAGGATCGTTCTAATCCCCTCTTCGAGTCGAAGTGGCTCTTTGGACTCCCAATGAAATCCCTGTGAAAAACCCGATCCACATGTCCTTATTTCATCCACATGTCTCTTTGCACATGACCACGCTCTTTCCCTGATCTTAATTTTAGGTTTCGGGGTTTCATCCTTTCTGATGTTGAGAGTTCCTATACTCTCGATTCACCAATCTCCGATTAGAAATTTCGCTGATACGCGCCCTTTACGCGTTATCCCTCCTGGCTATGCTCTGGTCCATGTGTTGCTAATTCATAAGACCACAGCCTTATCCTTCTTTCAGGGTTTTGGACTTCAAAATCCAGATGTGCTCCAACTTCTGTTAGCCCTCCAGGCTAGACTCTTGGTCCACGTGACCTCACCCTATATGACCGCAGCCATACCTCCTCATCGGGGTTTCGGACTTTCCAATGTCGAAACACATATGTCCTCAGGATTCGTGATTCCTCGAATCCTGACACGCTCTTTATGCACTAGCTCTCCTGGCTAGGCTCCTAGCCCATATGACCGTTGTCCTCGTGACTGTAGTCTTACCTCTCGCCAGGGTTTCAAGCTTTTCAATGCTGCAATGCATTGGCTCACGGGATTCTCGATCCTTTGAATCCTGATTCTCTGCTATGCTAACAGTTGGCCCCTTAAACGGCGCTTACCACTTCTCCAATATATTGACAGCTAGCCCCATGATGCCACTTTCCTCCTTTTCGGGGTTTCGGACTTCGCGATTCCGAAATGCCCAAACCTCTTGTCACCAGGATTCCCGATATCCCGATGACCAAAATTTCAATAGACGACTTCTTGTCAGGCCTTTCCCCGATGGCTCCAATTACTTCCACGCATCCTCCTCTGATGGACGGTCCTGATCACTCCTCGCGATTTCGAGGCTTCTGATGTCCCGAATTTTACGACCTCGGAAACTCTGATTTCCCGAGTGTCGATATACCGATGTCTAGTGCTCGGATCTCTGGAATGGACAATTTTGTGACACGTGTCCTCTCTTAGATGGACGGCCCAGATTTGTGTCAGGGTTTTCAAGGTGGACTTACCCGATCTCCTGTACACGGGAATGTCGATATCCCGACTCCTAATGCCTCGATTTCTACCACGTGTATCCACAAATGGACGGTCCAGATTGCTCCCAGGACTTTTCCTATGGAAATCCCCGATCTCATGTCATCGAGACTCCCAATTTCACGAACGTTGATATCCCGATGACTATTAGGACTTCTACCTGGAGTGAGAAGGGTTAAACCCCGTGCACCTCCTGTCTAATCTAATAGCTGACGGGATTTCTGAATGAGATCCAATGGTTGTCGATCTCCCCCTTCTATATGCTTGCTCTGGTGCTCCCTGGACATAGAAACCAATGGTCCAGATTTTATTCTCCAGCCGATCTGACGGCTATTGTTCTCCCCTGAACTTGTGCACTCCTTCTTCCCAGACTTGGAAGAATTTCAAAATCCAAAGGCCTCAACCTTTGCTTCTTTCTTCTCTGCGAGCTCCTTTTCTTGAGTTCTCATCGTGCGTTCTCCTTGACGTTGTTCCTCCTGAGCTTCTGGGAACTCTGAACTCCACCAAATATTTCTTCAACCTCTGCACTCCTTGCAGATATGCTCTGTGCTTGAAAGAACTGTCCCTCCTGAGCTTCTACGCCTGAATCCTCAAGGTAATCTATGACTCCTACACCTCTGTAGAGTCTTCACGCATGCAAAAGTGTTATCTCTTCTAAGATTCTACAAGTACTCAGACCCCTAAGGGATTTTATCTTTCTTCTCCCACAGATGGAGAATATGGATGCCATCCTGGCTATCCTTCACTCAAGCAACCCCTTGCTGAGTCTGTAGGGTGTTCAGCAACCCTGTGAAGATCCCTCAATGGATTCTTCCTCAAATTCCAGAACTCAAAGAGTTCTCTCCTCTTGTGCATGTCTGCACACTTACTCAATGCCCACCTGGCAGAGTGTCTTCCTCCAGAACTTCCAACAGTTCTGTCCTCCTGTGCACCTACGCACCTGCTCAATGCCCACCTAGCAGAGCTCCCAAAATCCTCAGTGATTTTGTTTCTTCCTGAACTCACAGCAGAGTTCTATCTTTGTGCACTCCTTGCACTGGCTCAATGCCCACCTGGCAGAGCTTCACAAAATCCTCAGTGATTTTGGCTTCTGTCTGAACTCACAATAGAGTTCCTCCAACTGCACCTTATGCCTGTGCTCAATGCCCACTTGGCAAAGCTTTACAGAACTCACAGCTAAGTTCTATCTGCAATTGTGTCTCTCATACATAGCCTTGCCTCCTGAGGTGTTCAGCAACCTCAAAGGTCTTCTTCTAAGTTGTTGATTCCAGTCCTTGTGCCGCAGCATGTCTTTGTCTGAACCCGCAGAATTCAGAAGTGCTTCAATGCACCGGTATTCAGAGGCCGCAATACTCTGTCACGCCCTCCTAGCATGAAACCTCAAAGACCTTTACCTGAAATCAAAACAACCTGCAAATGCCTAGCATACATTCGCAGCGTATAAAGAACACTCACAGACATCCATTCAACACAGAATAATGCAGGAAAAACTACTCTTTGTATTAAATATGGAAAATGCATGTATTTACAATGTGTGCCTGAGCACGGCCTGTAACAAGGTCTTGGCTCTTCTCTCTTCTGCTCTCTACTCGCAGATTCTATCCTCAACTACAACTTCTCTAACACAAAATGAGATACAAAATCTCTTTTACCTGAGGGGGCTCTTCGAGCTCTTCCCTCCAACCTACCTACCCTATTCAATTGCGTTGAATGGGTTGTCTAGTCCGCATCTAGATCTAGATCTCATCCATACAAACATTAAAGGCCGATCTACCTAATGCCTGCACAAAGGCAAGGCTTCCTAGCTCACCAGTGTAAACATTAAATTACATTCAATTACAAATTAAAAGATGAGGGGTGCGCCTCTCTTCATCTTGAATGCACGCGCTCGACGTGGCTGGCTGGCTGGCTAGATGGTTGGCTGGCTGATGTGGAGAGATGCTCCTGCATCAAACTCCTCAGCTACAAAATTCATGAGCTCCTGCTCATGAGCTTCCCCCCTCAGCTGTTGAAATCCTCCTGGATCCCAAATCATCCTTTGGAGATGTTCATCCACTCCATTCTGTTGTTGTTGATGCTCCTGCGCTGCTACTGCTCCTCCTCCTCTTCTGCTCAGCCTCTCCTCGCTGTCAGTTTCTGCTGATCGTATCATCAGCTCCATGATCTCTTCGATCACTTCGTCCAGCTACTCCAGTGGCTGGCTCTGTTTATGCAGTCTCCTCAGCTGCAAAAAAAAATTTCTCATGGGCAGATCACCATGATCCCCCATGCCTTCTTCATTTGTTTCCAAATTTACCTGTTGGATGTGCATGCTCTGCACTTTTACCCTCTCTTCCAGGGCTTCAATTTGTTCCCACAGATCAGCAAAGAAAATGTTGTCTGCCTCTTCTCCTTCTCCTACCACAAACTCCCATGTTGCAGTCTCTTCAGCTTCTTGGCTGAAAATGCTCAGCCATTCCTCAGAATGCTCATCTTCTCCTTCTGCTTCTTTTGTTGTCAACTCCAATGCTATAGCTCTTTCAACTTCCTGGATGAATATGTTGAGACATTCCTCTGAATGCTCATTTTCTTCATCTGCTTGGGCAGCTTCCAAAGTCTGCTCCAATCCCTCTTCTTTCCTGAAAGTCACAGCTGACTGTTCTGTTGTTGTTGATGCGCCTGCAACATAGATTTTTTCCTCCTCCTGGGCAAGTGGTAGGAATACTCCAATTCCCCCAATCATCAAAATATTATCATAATCTTCCTCCTCTTCTGTCAACTGCATCTGCTGATCCAACTCTATCTTTGAGCTCACCTGCTTTGTTATATCCTCTGGCTGATTCCAACTCACCTTCTCATCCCTGCCCACCTGGCAATATGGGATGTCTCTACTGCCCTCCTGGAAGACCATGAGATCAACTAATCCCATCTTCATAAGCAACCCTTGCTAAATTGAACTCTTCTCCGAGTCCATGAGACCTTCAGATAGTCTCGAATGCTCATCTCTGCCCACCTGGCAATATGAGATGCTTCCACCGACCTCCTAGCAGTTTTCAAGATCCCGCAACGATCTCATTTTATTTCCCTCCTAGCAATGTGAAATTTCCTGGATGTCCTCATGACAGTCTCTGAGATCCCGCAGTGATCTCAACTCATTGCCCACCTGAAAAAATAGAATTTCCTCTCTGCCCTCCTGGCAGTGCTTGAGATCCTCAACTGATCCCAATTCATCCTCCTCATCATTGAGACCTCTCCTAGTCTCTGGTTCACACATCTGAACCATTTCTTCTTCTGGTCCATTGAGGTTTTCAGCATACCTCAACCATCCTTTCAACAGCATGCACTGTCTTCTGACCATCAACTCCTTGACTAGCCATTTTTCTTTTGGCTCCTTCATGGGCCATTCATACACCCATCTCGGCTTCTTATCCTACCGCATCTTCAATTCGAGCTTTTCTATGTCTGCCTTTAATTCATAGAGCTCTTTATCCATTTCTGCAAGATTTTCTGCTTTTCTCTTCCTCCCAGCATGCCTATGGTCTTTAGTAACCATGGTGTTGTCTCTGTCTGCTTTCCTAGCAAACCTGTTGCTGTCACTCTGCACTAAGAGTGTTACCAACTTCATCTTCTAGTCCCCCTGACTGTCTTCTTGATTGTTTCCTACCTGCAAACAATCGCCACAGAGTCTCCAGCACTATGTCTTCCTTTACTCTTCTCGCTTCACCTGAAATATACAAGTGAAGTCCCCACTCTGATACCACTCGATGTGTATCAAAGTGCTCCTTACCTCTTATGCCTCCCTTGCCTGAAATATACAAACAAGAATCTAGCTCTGATACCACTTGACACAATAGATTACGCGACCCACCACCTCGTCGCACTCTCCTACTCACAGGATTGTTCTAATCCCCTCTTCGAGCTGAAGCGGCTCTTTGGACTCCCAATGGAATCCCTGTGAAAAACCTGATCCACAGGTCCTTATTTCATCCACACGGCTCTTTACACATGACCGCAGTCTTTCCCTGATCTTAATTTCAGGTTTCGGGGTTTCATCCTTTCTGATGTCGAGAGTTCTTGTACTCTCGATTCCCCGATCTCCGATGAGAAATTTCACTGATACGCGCCCTTTACGCGTTAGCCCTCCTGGCTATGCTCTAGTAAATGTGACCACTAATTCATAAGACCGCAGCCTTATCCTTCTTTCAAGGTTTTGGACTTCAAAATCCTGATGTGCTCCAACTTCTGTTAGCCCTCTAGGCTAGACTCTTGGTCCACGTGACCTCCCCCTATATGAACGCAGCCATACCTCCTCATCGGGGTTTCAGACTTTCCAATGTCGAAACACATATGTCCTTAGGATTCGCGATTCCTCGAATCCCGACACACTCTTTACGCACTAGCTCTCCTGGCTAGGCTCTTGGCCCATATGACCATTGTCCCCATGACCGCAGTCTTACCTCTTGTCGGGGTTTCGAGCTTTTCAATGCCACAATGCATTGGCTCACGGGATTTTCGATCCTTCGAATCCTGATTCTCCACTATGCTGACAGCTGGCCCCTTAAACAACGCATCCCACTTCTCTAATATGCTAACAGTTGGCCCCACGATGCCACTTTCCTCCTTGTCAGAGTTTCAAACTTCGCGATTTTGAAATGCCCAAACCTCTTGTCACCAGGATTCCTGATATCCCGATGACCAAAATGTCGATAGACGACTTCCTGTCAGGCCTTTCCCCGATGGCTTCGATTACTTCCATGTGTTCTCCTCTAATGGACAGTCCTGATCGCTCCTCATGATTTTGAGACTTCTGATGTCCCGACTTTTATGACCTCAGAAACTCCGATTTCCCGAGTGTCGATATACCGATGTCTAGTGCTCGGATCTCCGGAATGGATGATCGCGTGACACGCATCCTCTCTCAGATGGACGGCCCAGATTTGTGTCGGGGTTTTCAAGGTGGACTTACCCGATATCATATCCACAGGAATGTTGATATCCCAACTCCCGACTCCTCGATCTCCGCCACGTGTATCCACAAACGGACGGTCCAGATCGCTCCCGGGACTTTTCCTATGGAAATCCCAGATCTCCTATCATCGAGACTCTCAATTTCATGAACGTCAATATCCCGATGACTGTCGGGACTTCTACCTGGCGTGAGAAGGGTTAAACCCCATGCACCTCCTGTCCGATCTGACGGATGATGGGATTTCTGAATGAGATCCAACGGTTGTCGATCTCCCCCTTCTATATGCTTGCTCTGGTGCTCCCTGGACATAGAAACCAACAGTCCAGATCTTCTTCTCCAGCTGATCTGATGGCTACTGTTCTCCCCTAAACTTGTGCACTCCTTCTTACCAGACTTGGAAGAATTTCAAAAGCCAAAGGCCTCAACCTTTGCTCCTTTCTTCTCTGCGAGCTCCTTTGCTTGAGTTCTCGTCGTGCATTCTCCTCGACGTTGTTCCTCCTGAGCTTCTGGGAACTCTGAACTCCTCCAAAGAGTTCTTCAACCTCTGCACTCCTTGTAGATATGCTCTGTGCCTGAAAGCATTGTCCCTCCTGAGGTTATGCGCCCGAATACTCAAGGGACTCTATGACTCATACGCCTCTGTAGAGTCTTCATGCATGCAAAAGTGCTATCTCTTCTGAGCTTCTGCAAGTAATCAGACCCCTAAGGGATTTTATCTTTCTTCTCCCACAGATGGAGAATATGGACACCCTCCTAGCTATCCTTCACTCAAGCAACCCCTTGTTGAGTCTGCAGGGTGTTCAGTAACCCTGTGAAGATCCCTCAGTGGATTCTTCCTCAAATTATAGAACTCAAAGAGTTCTCTCCTCCTTTGTCTGTCTTCACACTTACTCAATGCCCACCTGGTAGAGTGTCTTCCTCCAGATATTCCAATAGTTTTGTCCTCTTGTGCACCTACACACCCGCTCAATGCCCACTTGGCAGAGCTCCCAAAATCCTCAGTGATTTTGTTTCTTCCTGAACTCACAGCAAAGTTCTATCTTTGTGCACTCCTTGCACTGGCTCAATGCCCACCTGGCAGAGCTTCACAGAATCCTCAGTGATTTTGGCTTCTATATGAACTCACAATAGAGTTCCTCCAACTGCACCGTATGCCTGTGCTCAATGCCCACTTGGCAGAGCTTTACAGAACTCACAGCTAAGTTTTGTCTGCAATTGTGTCTCTCATACACAGCCTTGCCTCCTGATGTTTTCAGCAACCTCAAAGGTCTTCTTCTGAGTTGTTGATTCCAGTCCTTGTGTCGCAACACGTCTTTGTCTGAACCCGCAGAATTCAGAAGTGCTTCAATGCACCGGTATTCAGAGGCCGCAATACTCTGTCACGCCCTCCTGGCATGAAACCTCAAAGACCTTCACCTGAAATCAAAACAACCTGCAAATGCCTAGCATACATTCACAACGTATAAAGAACACTCACAGACATCCATTCAACACAGAATAATGTAGGAAAAACTGCGCTTTGTATTAAATATGGCAAATGCCTGTATTTACAATGTGTTCCTGAGCACGGCCTGTAACAAGGTCTCGGCTCTTCTCTCTTCTTCTCTCTACTCGCAGATTCTATCCTCAACTACAACTTCTCTAACACAAAATGAGATACGAAATCTCTTTTACCTGAGGGGGCTCTTTGATCTCTTCCCTCCAACCTACCTACCCTATTCAATTGCATTGAATGGCCTATCTAGTCCATATCTGGATCTAGATCTCAGCCATATAAACATTAAAGGTCGATCTACCTAATGCATGCACAAAGGCACGGCTTTCCAGCTCACCATCTTAAACATTAAATTACATTCAATTACAAATTAAAAGATGAGGGTTGTGCCTCTCTTCATATTGAATGCACGCGTTCGACGTGGCTGGCTGGCTGGTTGGCTGACGTGGAGAGATGCTCCTGCATCAAAGTCCCAAAATAGGTCAACATGACCAAGAAACTCCCAAAACTCGATCAAGGACCAACAGGCCCCCAACACTCACCTATGACTCGTCCCGAGTCGCTCTGGTCTGAGAAATTCTTCCTTGAATGCCTCAAGCTTGGCTCGAGTTGCTTCAACTTGCTGCTTTGTTGTGGCCTCTTGTTCGGTGAACTCTTGGATTACGGTGTCGTTCACTGGCCCTTCTAGGCATTGTTTTTCTGCAGTGACAACCTGTTCTAAGTCTACTCCTTGGCTCTCTACCTTTATAAACAACTAGCATGCCTTATCTTGTACAGGTTGAATCCATTGAGTGACTTCCATCACTTTTCCTTGAAGCATATGGATATATTGTTGAGTTATGCGTTGTTCTTGAGACCTCTTCATTCTTTCTACAGCCAATAATGCCTTCGGCTATGCCTGTAGTGTATCTGTGTGTTGCTTCTCTTCCTGGAGATGTGACTCTAGTGTCTGTAAATTTGGGTTCTTAGTGAGGTTTTCATATGTCTGGGCATTGTATTTACTCAGTTGCTTTCATTCCAATGCAAGATATTTTAATCTGTCAACTGCATTGCGGGCAGTTACTTCTCATTGGTCCCTTACGTCCTACGGGGTCTGGGGTATAGTGTGTAATTCTAGATATGTGATGCGTTGCTGGAGCTATTGGATCACTTCTTCAAGTTGAGCCACCTATTGTGGGACTCTCTCTTCAACCTTTACTTCAACAACTGTCACAGAGTGAAGTGCTCTATTGACCATTTCCTTAATTTTGAGTTGCTCAGCGAGCAACTATTCCTTTCTTTGCTATAACTATGCTTTTTCTTCATCCCACTTCACTTGCAGATCAAGATTTTCCCGTTCTACAGCACTACGTTGCTCCTCAAGTTTTTTCTATACTTGCACTAAATTCTGTGTGGCTTGTACTATCTCTTCCTGAGCTTGTCGAAGGTGAGCTTCGACTGTATCAGCGATGTAGTGTAGTTGAGCTGGCTCATCACCTAGTTCTGGTGTTTCTGATGGCAAAGGCACAGTAGGAAATGTGCGGCTGGAATGTAATTCCTGTTGCACTCCTTGGAGCTTTTCCTTAATCTAACTGAACACCTCCTCCTGCTTAGCTTATTGCTTCTCTGCTATCTCCAGTGAAGCATCATTCAGTGTTGTGACGATGAATTCGAAGTTGGTCCTGGTTGATTTCAATTTTTGCGCCATCTATCTCTCTGCCATCACCTCCTTTCTCAGGTGATATAGAAGCATTCTTCGTCGAGGTACTTCTTACATCTTGAGCTTCTTCATTTTTCTTGGTCTTGCTCAGTCCAGGTGTATCGTGTGTTGCTTATGGATTGTCTAAGTCGGACATGTCTACAGGGCCTACTGGAATGAGGAGGTCTGCTAACCAGTCCTTGGTGATCTCCTCTAAGTCCTCCTTCGTTAGCTTGTAGTATGACTGCAACTGTTGTTTATGCTCATCAATGTGTGTTGTGATATAGATGAAATGGAGGTCTGCGATGAATTTCATCAAGGGCCTGAACCTGTGGAGAGTTTTCGAGGTTATACGAGGCTCAGAAATGATGGTTGTCTTCAGCTAGTTGTAATAAGTGTGGAAGATGGCATTTGATTTCCATTTTTTGTTCATGTCACTGGAGTACCACAGTGTACTAAACTTCGCAGTGAGAGGTTCAAAGGGCTCGATGTCCGGGAAGGTCGCACCTTCCGACATCGCATGGGAGATGTCGAAAGTGAGGAATCTTCATGACATTGAGCAGTGTGGACCATTTGTTGGCATAGGGGAAAACCCAGGGTTCAACGCTACAACAATGCACCAACAAAGCCCTAACTATCGACCCTTTCAGAAACACCTATGAAGTAGATGAAGTCTCACCCGAGGTAGAGATATGGGTGGTTGCAAGACTTAGGTGTCTGCAACCTTAGCTGGGACACATATCTATGATTATAACACTTAATACATCTCTTTGTAAATTCTAACCTTGTACAATATCATCTGCAAAATGATATTCAGAAAAGAACAGAAAAGATACAATGGAAAACACAAACATTACACAGAGATTTTTCACCTGGAAACCCAAACCGGGAAAACCAGCATATATTATATTCATACATTGTGTTACATTTTTTACAATACAATATACATATAGGAGCCAGCGGCATCCAAAACCCTAACCCAATGACCTGGATTATTCCAAAACCCTAATTCCTTAACCGGAACTAGAAAACCATCGGCAAAAAACCATGTGCCGAAAACCACCTAATATCATGTGGTCCTGGAAATATGTCGTCCCGGAAATATGTCGGCCTAGCGAAAATATGTCGGCCCGGAAATATGTTGTCCCGAAAAAAAAAAAATTGGGGGGCGTTGCCCCCGAACCCCCGCGCGGGGGGCTCCGCCCCCCTGCACCCCCCAAGGGGGGGCCTAGCGGCCCCCCATCTAACCCCCCTGCGCGCCCGGAACAGGTGCTCAGACACTACTACTTGTGCAAATAATATAACACATACCCAACATTCTCCCACTTGTTGTTTTCTTTGCACACAGGGGGTTACGGGGTTACATAGTCAACAATCCAGGGCAGCAATGCCCATGGATCCTCTACACCAAGAGAACTTCTCATTGCTCACAGATTTCATTAATAAATCTGCAACATTCTTCAAAGTGTCCACCTTCATCAGTGATACTTTCTTTCTTCAATCATGTCTCTTACAAAATGATATTGAACATCAATGTGCTTTGCCTTTGAATGATAAGCAGGGTTCTTCACCAAGAAAATTGCACTCTGACTATCACACTCTATCCTTACAGCTTCTTGTACCAACCCAATACCTGAACACAATCTTTGTAACCATACTGCTTCCTTACTTGCATGAGTGGCTGCCA
>ML784125.1:301722-324570 GCA_009831015.1 Picea engelmannii | reverse complement strand
GATCCGTCTTTTTCCAGTCATCTGCAGAAGTTCCTGTAGGTGTCGTACCTGGATATACTGCGATCCACTGATCTCTGTCCACCAAAATATCTTCCATCTTGAGCTTCCACAACTCAAATCTTTTCCCATTAAACTTCTTGATCTCCATCTTCGAATTGCTTTCCATTTCTTTTCACCTGAAAAACAATACCGCAGATCTCCCACTGTAACAAGGCTTATCACAGTCTCGAGCCAAACCCTTGACAACAAAGGCGTCCCCCTGAAGCCAATAAAGCTCTGATACCAAATGTAAATTCTAACCTTGTACAATATCTTCTGCAAACTGATATTCAGAAAAGAACAGAAAAGATACAATGGCAAACACAAACATTACACAGAGATTTTTCACCTGGAAACCCAAACCGGGAAAACCAGCATATATTATATTCATACATTGTGTTACATTGTTTACAATACGATATACATATAGGAGCCAGCGGCATCCAAAACCCTAACCCAATGACCTGTATTAGTCCAAAACCCTAATTCCTTAACAGGAACTAGAAAACCATCGGCAAAAACCCATGTGCCGAAAACCACCTAATATCATGTGGTCCCGGAAATATGTCGGCCCAGTGAAAATATGTCGGCCCGGTGAAAATATGTCGGCCCGAAAAAAAAAAAATCGGGGGCACTGCCCCCGAACCCCCGTGCGGGGGGCTCCACCCCCCTCTAACCCCCCTGCGCGCCCGGCGCAGGCGCTCAGACACTATTACTCGTGCAAAGAATATAACACATACCCAACACTCTTAACACCGTCAGTTCCTCAACATGAAATTACTATTCACTTCGTTGATAAAATAGAGATTCACAGCATTCACACATATTTATGCACTTAGCATATATAAATGGATCAGAATGAGCATATCAATCACTAAGCATGACTATCTTGATCAGATCTAATATTCTTACATATCATAAGCACAAAGCAGAAGTAGATCTATCTAAACATATCAAAGAACTTAGTAGATAGCATGTGAACACATCAAGACAAAGCACAAAGCACATAACACGGTGTTTATGTGGTTCACCCCCACCCTAGGGCTACGTCCACCAACTCTTCTCTATTTCCTTCAGTCAATCGGCTTACAAGCACAGAGCCTCAAAACCCTTCTCTACATAGGACAGAAGATCTACGCAGCTCGCTAGATCCTTCTTCCTTGTATTACATCACTAAGCCCTCCACAATCTACTACAAGGACCTGCACTTAGCTCTGCAAGTCTCTTACATTCATGCATAAAGAACTTATAGACACTACTTGCCCTTAGCATACATTCACATCACATAGATGCACTATTATCCTCCTCTTTCTATATGGCCTAGACATATATATATATATATATATATATATATATATATATATTAAAAAATAGGCCTACACATGGGTGAACCCATGGGCCAACATCCCATTCCTATTACATATTCCCATATCCAAAAAGGGGCCCAAAAGGGGGCTAAGATCCTGTGATCTCCGCTTCAACCTATGCTCCTCCTTCGACAGACTGTCAAAGTCCCAAAATAGGTCAACATGATCAAGAAACTCCCAAAACTTGGTAAAGGGCCAATAATCTTCTGGAAGTAGAAGATTTTATTGAGTCTTCTTACATTTGACTTATTCTTCCTTATTACTAGGCCTCATTAATATTGGCATTTATTACATGGAAAATAAATTATTCTACCTATGTGAGGGGTTAGGGAGGTTAGGTCCCTAACAAGGTACAAGGATTTCTTAATCCTACACACATGAGACTCCATCCCATGTACCTCAAAGCCCTGAGGTTGCTCTATTTATACTTATTCCTCAATGATCCAGTTGAGGAAAGTTGTTTTCACATCCATCTGATGTATCCTCCACCTCATAACTGAAGCAATATAAATAATATATCGAATAGAATCATACCTAGCAATTGGAGCAAGTGTTTCCTCATATTCCACTCCCTATGTCTGGGAGAACCCTCTCACCACAAACCTCGCTATGAACTTCTTAATGCTACCATCTGCATCATGCTTGATCTTGTAGAGCCATCCAGAACTCACAACTAACTTCCCCTCTAGTCTCGAAACTATGTCCCAAACATCACTCCTCAAAATAAAGGTGTACTTCTCTACCATGTCATCCCACCATACCTATTGAATTGTTGCTTCCTCAAAACTAGAAGCCTCGGCATCAATGATGCTACTCATAAGAACCATATAGTTCAGAAACTTCTTTGGAGGCCTTTGCTCTCTTACGGCACTCATAGGAGCCTCACCGGCATCCCTCAATGTCTATAATATCCATCTGGGTCTACTGACAGGACTAGAAGGGCCTAACTCCTCCTCCCCACCTGAAGTATGAACTATTGACTAATTCTCATCCTTCAAAACATGATGCTCCTTGTCGTCTATCAATTTTGATGACTCCTGAGTACTCCTATATGCCAAGTTCTTCTTGAACTTAACATCTCTTCTCACAATTTCCTTCCATTATACTAGAATGAAGATCTTGTAAGCCTTTGAGGTCTCATTGTACCCCATGAATATACCCTTTTGTCCTGGAGGCTCTAGCTTTGTCCTCTTCTCCACAGGAACATGGATGTAAACTGAACAACCAAAGATCCTCAAATGACCAATCTTTGGCTTCACTCCTAAGAATGCCTCCTATGGAATATTTTCCCCCAATACCTTGTGAGGACTCATGTTCTTCATATATAGTATTGCATTACATGCCTCTACCCAAAGAAACATATCCAATTCCTCGTCATGTATCATAGTCATGGCAGAACCGATGGTGGAACGATTCTTTCTCTCAGCAACCCCATTTTGCTAAGGGTTATATGACATTGTCAACTCTCTCTTGATCCATGCCTCCTTGTAGAAATCCTTGAATTCATTGGAGGTGTACTCTCCCCCATTATCCAACCTCGAGACATTGATGTTCTTACTTGTATGGTTCTCTACCTAAGCTCTAAACTCCTGAAACTAACTCAAGAGCTCATCTTTGGTCTTCATAAAAAAGATCCAGGTTTTCTTGGAAAAATCATCAATAAATTTCACATAGTATAATGATCCCTATAATTATGTTACTGACATTGACCTACCCACATCTGAGTGAATAATATCCAAGATCCCCTTGGACCTACTCTCGCTACTAGGAAAAACAACCTTGGCATTCTTTCCAAGTGCACACCCTCTACACACTCCTTGCTACTCAATTTTGAAATATGGAAGACCTATAACAATCACCCTCAAAATCGACATATCCATGTAGTGTAGGTTCCCCAACCTCCCATTCCACAAATCACATAGGTTTTCATTTTCGTTAACCAAATACTAAATAGGCTTGCCCTGCAACCTGTATAAATTTCCTTCTCTAACCCCAAGGACCACTTCGTTGTCTGGGCTAGTTTTCTCTGGTTGTATGAGTACTTGACCTCTATGAAAAGTAACGGTAAAACCCCTATCCTCCATAGTTGAGACTGAAAAAAAAATCTTTTTCGAACCCGGTATGTAAAGCACATCATGAGAATCCAACGAACCCTTTGATTCGAGATGGAACATAATTGTTACCTCTCCCTTCACTGCATACCTGGCATCATCACCAAGCTCCACAAGAACATTTGAGTCACTCTCCATCAAACTACTAAATATCTCTCATGCTTATATCATATGACGAAATGCACCATTGTCCAAGAACTAATCACGCCTTGCAATTGTGATGGTAGAAAGGTAAGAAACCAGTGAGTAATCCTTCTCAAAATTCATTGCAAACTCATCAAGTTGCATCTCTACTAATGTTGTTGTCTACATCTTTCCATTACCCTTCTTCTTCTTCAAACACTGTGATGCATAATTTCCATTCTTATGACATGAGAAGCACTTGATTTTAGTCAAGTCCTTCTTATTCCCTGGTTGTTATGAACCTCCATCACCGTTACCCTTCTTGCTAGAACTCTTTCCTTTGCCCTTCCTTGTATTACTGACAAGAACCAAGTTCTCTTCACTACCTCCCTACTTGCTTCTCTTAGAATCCTCCTAAGTCTCTTACTAGAGGTAATCATCCCAAAGTCTTTTCCAATCTGTGAGATGTTCCTGAGTGAAAACTCCCTTGAAAAATGTTTCCCATGACTTGGGAAGACCATTCAATGCCACATTCACAAGCTTTGTGTCCTTCATTTTCTCCCCTATGGCTGCAAGTTGATCACGCATCTATGTGATCCTCATGAGATAGTTGGTAACATTATCAGATCTAGACATCTGCATCGATCTGAGTTTATTCCTTAAGAACATCTTCATATTCATGTTGGTGCTCTAGAATAACCCTACCAAGGCATCAAACATATCTTTGGTCATCTTCTTCTCTGTTAGGTGAGGTATTCGATGATCCTTCATGGAATCCAAGAGGACCCTCTATGATTTGATCTCCTTCTTGTTGTGAGCTTCCAAAGATGTCGGATATGTCGATAGAGTAACTACTTTATACACTAACTCCCAAAGGTCATACTCCTTCAACACCAAATTTACTCTTGTTTTCCAAGATAGGAATTTGGATGCTCCATCCAATCTGTCTTCAACTCTCAACGGTGTTGTTTCCATTCCTAAGACCTGATAACATGTCCTGGAAATAACCTGTTGCTGAAAATTGCCCATGTATGAACTTGTTTGTGACTATCACCACTAGATATCGCATATGTACATGATTGTGATCATTGAAACCCACATATGTACACGACTGTGACCACTACAACTCATGTATATACACAATTGTGCTTAAATCCTTCCGTGTATGTACATTATTGTGCTAAAAGCCTCTCGTGTATGTACATGATTGTGCTTTCTGTGACCCATGTACACCTCTGTCCACTTGCAAAAACAAGTTTTACCTATATACGGTTGTTTCCCAAACAATTGTCCTTCAATTTATACCTATTTGTTATGGATTTGAGATCATGTACTTGGTTTCCTCCCTTCAGAGATCACGCTCGAATACCATGTTTAAATTTCTCCTACCCAACTCCCGACAATTAATTCCAAATAAATCACTTATTGAATTAAAGCATAGTTGAGTAATCAACTAAACATGTAGCGGAAGGATAAACAAGAAAACCAAATCTTGCACACATGAACACCAATATTTTTGGGTAGATACCCCTAGAAAAAACCCCAGAGGGAAAACCAGTGTTGAGAATGATTTTATTATGTTAAAATCAAGGCTCTCATAACAGGGATAATGGCCCACTAAGAGAAATACAACTGCAAAGAAACCTGGAAAAGTATGATCTATTGTACGAATCAGAATTGCATGTTTTTCAAGGTGTGTGTGATTGTCCTTCACAAAACCCATGTATGTATGTGATTGTATGCACTGAAACCTGCATACATTTACATAAATTTTGTACGGAAAACTACGTATGACACGACACTTCCTTGTGGCTTCCTCTTTCTGAAACCCACCTAAGTTTCCTCTATTCTCTCTTCTCCTTGACCTAATATCTATAAGGAAGTCATTCTCCACCTATTCAAGATATTGAATCATAGTCCTTCGTGATTCAATAATCAAGTTTCCTCAAGTGTCTTTCTCCTTCACCCTAGCCTTGCTTTTATAATCATGAGTTATATCTCCAAAGTGATTGCATGTTGATATTACTTCTCACTTCACTTGATATTTAGAAACATGTTAATTACTTTTATCACTTTCCTTAAATAACTCAATTAACTAATTACATAATTAATTAATAAAATAAATTTACTTTAATAATTCATTTTATTTAATTAAATCCAAGAGTAGAAGGCTTTGGATGATTTCCACACATCTAGACACATAGACCTATGCAAAAATACATGGTTGATGCTACCACTAGCATCGACATGCCACAAACAAAAAAATCATCACACT
Organism: Picea engelmannii; assembly: GCA_009831015.1. NCBI lineage: Eukaryota > Viridiplantae > Streptophyta > Pinopsida > Pinales > Pinaceae > Picea > Picea engelmannii. Next base: position 318,655 of record ML784125.1, on the reverse strand, counting down.
TTGGACATATCGGAGTGGCCACATTTCATGAAAAAATGTAGGGTACACTACAGAGAATCTGGGGTGTAATAGTTCGCTCCAATTTGGGGACATTTGCTCATCTCGAGAGTGCATGAGAACTCAAAAATATTCTAGAAACCTATAGACCTAAAACATTCTCACAAAATGGATATTAAATGCAAGGGAGGGGAAGACACAAGTGCCTTTTCCCTTCCTTGAGATAAAAATAAATACAAGCATGAAATGAAAAGAACGAAGTATACAATGTCAACCCTTAGAAAATTTCATACAATGTAAACATATTTTCATTTATTTAATAAAGATAAAATGCACACTCGATAAAATGAAACACACAAGCAACTAAGGTTAGATAAATTACTATAGTACAAGGATGCCTTGAAGGCATCATATATTACCTTAATAGAACAATTTCAAAGCTTTCCCATTCATGGGCAAGGGAAGCTTCTCACTATCCAAATGACTTAAATCGAAAGAATTAGTACTTTTTGTCTTTTCTTGGTTGTGTATCAAGTGATCAAAGGCACATCTTCAATTCTCATTAAGATCAATCAATTCATTAATTATTCCTTGCATTGCATCCATATAGAAGGGCCAAGTAGAATGTCTTGCAGGAGTGATGATTCTTGCTTCATACAATTTCTGGAATTCTTTCTAGACAAGAGAGGAAAATTTATGTATCGGTTTCTATGGAAGTGTCTTGAAACCTTCCATCAAGGGTATGGTGGGTTGAATTACATCTCCCTTGTAGGCCTTCAAACCATCATGGGGGAAATTAAACATATCCCTGAATTTTATGATGAGATTTTGAGTTTCTTTTCTTTACTCTCCATATATTCCTTCATCGATATCCATCATCTTTGTATCCTTGATTGATCCAATATTCACTTACTCATACTCATCGGGATTAATTATATCTTTATTTTCTTTATAGTTGTCATGTCTGTCAAAAAAACACTCAAGAGGTATAAGTCATGTTGGAATCTTGTTTTCCTTTATTTCTTCTTCTGAACCTTCTTCTCTCCAATCAATCTGGTTCTTAGAAAATTCTTGTAGTGTTGAAAAGGATATGGATACCTCATTAGATATTTCATTCAAATACCCTGGTTCAATTTCTTGGGAATTTTCCCTGTCGAAGTTCATCTTCCACATGTTGACTTCCTCCTTGGGAGCTAATTCTAGTGTAAGCATTATCTAGGATCCAATCTCTTCAAAGAAAACCAATTCATTCTCGAGGTCCCAATGATCCTCCACTTGATACTTCCTCATCGGATCTTTTTGTAAGATGACTAGAAAACCCTGAGAGTTATGGATAATGGCATAAGATAAATCCAACTAAATACTACCTCCAAGGTCAGCATCCCACTTTCTGGATAGAATCATTACCCAAGCATCAAGAACATCAATGACCACTACGTCCATCACTAAACAAATGTCTTGATGAGCACCCAAGTGAACTTGAAGGTCCTTGATTAATCCACAAAATTTGAATTATTTGGAGTCCATAGCACAAATATTCTTATATGTCCTCAAAATATTCAATCCCAAATGTTCCATCACCTTGAGAGACATCACATTGGTCGAGGCTCTGGAGTCCAACATTCAATTGTGTAACAACAAGTCTTCCACTATCAATGATACAAAAAATGGCCAGTTCTTTAGATTGTTTCTTATGTTGTGCATGGTTTGGATAATAATAGGGGAATCTTCACTCTCATCCACAGAACGAGTTACTTGAATTGTAGGTTCAATCTCTAAAACTTATTTTTTTTATTCTTCACGGAAGGGATCTTTCCTAGTTGGATGATAGGAATGGGAACCTTCACATTGTTAAACCATCTTGTTACATCCAACTTCATCTTGAGAGAATTGCTTGTTAAAGAATCACTTTATGATATCTCTATATTGGATTTGATCAGTCTTGCAATCTGATAATCCCTCTCTGGGAGCTTGGACGGTCCTGAATGATATTTTGGAGGATTATTCTTCTATATTTGATAGAAGACAACTCTTATTTCAATAATTTTATTTATCTCTTCCTAAGAAGGCATCTTCCCAAATATTGTATCATCTCTTTCATCTTCATCTTTCATCAATTACCAATCTTGGTAATCATTTCCATCAAACAGATTATTGCACATGTCCAAAGGTGGATTGCCATTCTAGCCACTTAATTGATACACTTTATGGTAAAAATCACAAGACTTTTCATCATGGAAAATTCGACAAGCCCTGCAAAAACAAATATGTCCATCCCCTATCATGTTGGTGGGTTCCAACAATGTAGGTCTTTGATCCAATAGTGGACCTGTGTATCTGTTCATGTGTTGCTTCTTGTTCTTATGTTTATTTATTTCCATCTACACAATCTTTCTTTGTAATTAATTGGTGATCATATGCAACTTTTCTATCCAGTCAACAAGACCATAGATAGCTTCGAGACTGGGATCATTGGAAGGAGTTGTTTTCTATTTGTGATCAACCTTGGCCTTTGGATGGCTCAGTACATCTAGCTTTCCTAAGTGATTCCAATTTTCATCAATAGTCTTGCCATTGATCTTGGCATCAGTCATAGTTTTAGGGTTGGCATTATGGAGAAAGAAATTGAAATTACCCTGAAATACATCCAAGTAGTACATCAATATTGTATCGCTAGTTGGTTGATGAGTCTACGGAATATCCTGCACAATATTGTCAAATTCCTCAATGGTTTCATTTTAATTTCTCTTAATGTTATTCAAAGAACTTAAAAGGTACCAAACATCTTTCTTTTCCAACCATTTGTCCAAGAAAACCTTCTAGCATGATTGCAAAGAATCTATGCAATTAACAAATAAAGATAAAAACCACTTCCTCGCATCTTTTTTCAATGATAGAGGAAAGCATTTGAATAAAACATCCAAATGAAAAATTCCCACATTGGCGAAATGTTCCATGAATGCATCCCAATGCTCTCTTAAACTAGTAGTATTTTCATCATGGAATACTGGAAACTTTTTTGTAGAAGATGGCATATCATGAGGATAACCTGCAATGTTATAAATATCAAATGGTTTGAAAATATCTATCAACCACGGAGCAACCATTTGAGTTAAAGGACTTGAATCAATAAAGAATATTCTTATATCATATAAAGTCTCAAATCCTACATGATTATTTACTTCCCTTGCTTGAATCCTATGCTTCCTTCTATGATAAATAATTTTAGGTTCGAGAACAAGAAAAAGTATACCTTGGGTGTTCCTTCTTGTGGAGTACATTTTTGTTGTATTTGGATTTGGTGGAGTCACTAGATAAGACAATCAAGTTAGCAAAAACAATATTGTCATCAAGATACAATACAAAAAACTTACCCAGCCTAGCGGGATGATGTTGTCAAAATCCATAAATAAACCCACAAGGTCCTCCCCGACAACGGTGCCAAAACACGTTACCGCCCAAACTAGCATCCTTTGTAGGGATGCTTTTGGGGAAAAGAAAAACATGAGAAATGCACCATTTTCACCTTAGCACAATCTCCCCTTCACTTTAGGCCAGCTTCTTAGAGCCACTAAAGCTATCCCGATCCTTGGAAACAAACATGTATAGTACAAGGCACTTCCAACTACACACCAAAATACATGTTAGATAGACCAGTGCCTTAGTAGAAAAATGCATTTAGGATATTCAACCAAGCATTAGGGAAATAAATACAAGAATATAAAGAGGGTTAGAAGATAATTATAAAAATGTTGAGATCTGAAATAAATATGTTACAGCAGAAGCATAAATTAGCACTAAGAAATCACTTTCTAAATGAGGAGAAAATGTACATTTAATCGTTCACGAGTGAGATCTAATTGCACAAATCAAGGGTGAATAATATACCTGAGTTATACCTTGATTATAAGATAAAAATTGGACTATATTTCTGTTTTCCAACAATTCCATAATCTGATTTATGGTAAAAAAACACAGAAAATGCAAATTTTGGGTGGGGAAAGGTACCCCAAGAATGCCTAAAAGAACTTAGAATGATGAACCTTGGGTAATTTAGCTAGGGAAATGAACAAAATATGCAAAAACAGCCCATAAATTATTAAATTCCAATACAAATGAATAATAACCATGAAATTAACTCAAACTTGCAAAGAGAGGGGGTGAATCCCCCTAGGGTTTCACCAAAAATATCCAAAATGAAATATGACAGCAATGAACTACTTAGGATATGAATTTCACAGTTATAATGTGTTATAAATTCTTTATAAAGTATACACAAGTGAAATATGATCTAGAGTAGGGTTAGAATGCTCCTTATAGGGTTAAACCCTATCTTTAGGGTTTCACGGATTCTGGTTTTTGTTGTTGTAATTTAATTTCTAGAATTAGTAAAACTCTTCAATCAGCCATAAAAAATTACATATAACCTTGAAACACAATGCCAATAGGGTTGGTTTTCCCTTTTAGCATTGGAAACTAACAATGAAGCATAAACCCACTGATGAAAATGTCCAGAAAATAAAAGTAAATCATTATCTTTACTCCAGACAATGAAATAAATATTTTTGATGGTTTATCTTTTATATATATATTTTGTATTTTTGTATTTTATATGACATAAATAAATAGGGTTGAATTTTTAGGGGTTTTATGGTTGGTTGTTAGGAGTGAAGTTCAGAACCTTATCTCCACTTAGGGATTATGGAGTCAAGAAGTATGCCCCTCTAAGAAGTGGTTATCCATGTTTATGGATTAGAATGAGACTAGGGCCACAGGGATACCAATATCTTGTCTAATCAATACAAACCATGAAAACTAAGGCCCGATAAGAAGGGTTTCCCCAAGGGAATAGATTTCACCAACCATATCAACAAAAGACTTGAAAATAATACGTAAAACCCTTGCCAAAGAGTATAGAACTAATCAAGACAAGAGATAAGCACTTACCAAATAATTTTAGGGAAGAAGGAAGAGATATGAACCCTAGACGTCCTCCCTCCAAGTAGTTGATAACTCCTTAATGGATCGATCTTTCTATTTTATGTAGAATCTTGAATCATTTCACAATAGCCTTTAAAAATACCAAGAAGAATAAACAAGAAAGAGAGAGCTCCAAGAATTGACAACAAGTAAAGATATTTTATTAAATGGCTGCAATAATTATCTCCAACAATTCACAACCATTTGGAATGAGAGGAGTGCCTTTATTTATACATGAGGCTCACAACTCCTTCCCATTATTTATTCCCTAAAATAAGCCTAAGGAAATCAAACAAAAGTGACTTGTTATCCATATAATTTAGAGACTAAGTCAAATTACAAGTAAATGAAGCTTTACATGATAGAAACCCTCATAAAAGTGGACGACCTCCGCAAAATGTGCTCAAAGAATGCTTAAATAATGTCCATAAATCTTTGAAATATGTCTCCAAATCATGACCATGTCCATACCTAAGGTCAAGGAACCTCCATGAATCATGGGAGTGACCCTCCAAGTGAAAAATGGGTCATAAATCGCCCAACAACAAAAATGACATCAAGCTTCTAAGAGGGATGATTTGGCTCCAAGGTACAATGTTCCATCAAAAGTGATTTTGGGAGGCCTCAAAATATGGCAAGGAAGAATCCTTGGCCAACCTAGCTACAATGTTCTCCTTCAAGCAAGAGGAAAAACCTACTCCAATTCAAATAAAACCCTTCTAAGTGGACAACTTCTTCCATTTGTTCAAAAAGTAATCAAAAGTGTGATCAAAATTCCCTCCACATAGAAAGGGATGAGTGCCATGTCATCATCTTCAAGTGCAAAGTCACTTAAGTGACCTCCACACCATCCAAGTGGCTCAAAATAAACTCCATGATTTTCATAAAGTTCCTCGAGGGAGGTCAGCCCTCCTTTAGTGAAGAAAATGCTTTAAAAAAGTGCCAAAGGAGGGAGGCGTTCTAGAATTAAACACATTTAAATTGTAGAGGAGGTCCATGTGGAGGAAAACAGACCATACATGCCTTGGAGAGTGTGACCAATTCATTAAAATCCGTGATATGTCTCCAAATATGTGAAACTACCTTAAGAAATGTGAAACTAGATGATCATGTGCATAGTCATCCCTGATGGACAAAATGTGGTACATACATAAGAAACAGAGGGTCCATGTAGGTAAGGTTTGCTAAACCATAGGTATGTGAACCCTTACAAAGTGTAATCACCTTTTACATAGCAAAAGAATAAGTGAATAGTTAGGGGCCTGTAAATCATGTATCTTGGTAGATCCACCTCAAAATGCTTGCATACCTACCCAAGACATAAATTCCCAACTTTAGAGGGAGCTACCACCTCTAAGGGGTAGTCAAATGAAGAAATAAAACCAAGCACCCTAAGAATGGGGACTAAAAGGACATGCCATTACCATCCACCTGAGGGGATCTGGGTAACCTCTAACCAACACTTGTACATCAAGTCATCCCATCATGGCCACATACAAAGAAATGATCACACTTTAGGCACATCATAGTGTCCACATCTTCTTAAAAATGTAGATTACACTATAAAGAATCTAGGGTATAATAGGCCCCAATCCATTAAAATATTATTTACATCAAAATAACTATCAAGGCCAACAGACACCCAAAGCCCCCAAAAAACAAATATCATTGTGAAAGGATAAAGAGGCCAAACCCTTGTTTCTGGGGTCTGTAGTAACATAAAACAAAAGGGAAGAAATAACAAAAACAGGGTTTGTAGTTTTGAAGGTGAGTTTGAAACCCTTCTATTGTGTTGAAATGAAATGTGAATAGGAATAGGAATAAATAAAAATATTCTTAAATTGTCTTAGTATATTGAGGGAAAATGTGTTGAGATGAAGAGAATAAACTTACTTACCTAAAATTTCTCCTCTGTGGATTCATGCGTCCCACGATGACCCCTTACATATTTTGATTTTCAAAAAAATATATCCACTCCAATCTCTAACCTAGTAAATATCTCTTACATAAGTCTCCCCACTAAGTTTTGGCAACAAGTTAGAAATCAAGGTTATGTTTAACTCACTTTTACAAAATGAAATCCTACTCTCTTTTTTTTTAATTTTTCGGTGCATTAACCAAAAAAACATGTTTTGTTTTCAAAATAAAAATTGTTCTGCCCATAGTGTGCCTCCCAATTTTAAGCATAACAGTGGACTATATTACCATAAGCACATTCTAGTAATAGTTTTCAATGTAAATAGAAACTCAAACCTTCACAATTAGTATTGTGTAGAGGTGTTAGTGTAGGTATTATGGATTGGGTTCAAATATAGGGGAAAAAATTGATAGTATCAAATGGTCAATTCTTTAGATTCCCCATTCCATATCATTCCAAGTTCACTAAGTTCTCCCTTGTCATTTGGAGTAAGTCCATAATGTTTTTATCTTTTGATTATTTTATTGAATTTACAGTATCATGGTCATGTGCATTTGAATAATTAAGCATTGAATTTTGTGGGATCTTAATTTGTGATTGAGTTTGAATGTGTAGGATATCACACCAATACAAAAATGTTGAAATCTCTTGTTCAAAGAAAGATACCACATGTAGATGGTAAATGAAAATGGAGAGTTGCTTTAACCTACCAACCTATAACATGCCATCTTCCCGCAACCATCTTAAGCCAATGGTACTTCATCGTGAACTGGATATATTTTATGTCACCCTAGTAGTATGTGGTTGTTCAAAATGTAAAGGATTGAAGGTGAATCCCTGGTGTGTCACACTGTCCCATTATGTTTATAAACTACCCAAAGCTAACATTTTGATACCTCCCACTGTGATCAAGGATCCACTAGGCGATATAGAAAAGACATGTAGGAGCACTTCCATATGCTCCTTTTTTGAAAAATTGGAAGCTAACGCAATTATGTTTCGTTCGAAATTGACCAACCCATTTCCTTTTGTTGAGTTTACTAAGAATTCTAGTGAGGAAAAGAATGATATCCATACAACCCAAATGTGTCTACTAGGAGATCTAAAAGGTTTTACAAGATGACAGCAACAATGTCCAAGTACACACCAAGGTTGGTTCAATTGTTGGAGGGCAGTAATGACTTATCTCTTCCTATCCATCTACAAAATAAATACCAAACTTGTTACAACTGTGTGGCTCCATTATCTTCCCTCCTATGTCGGATGTTGGGACTGAATTCCCCTTTTGTGTTAATAATTATATGATTTTCGAGTCTAAAATAGATGTTGCAAAGCTTGGGTTGTTTATCTTTTCACATGTGTTCATTCCTCTAAAACAGTCAGTAGCACTTGTGTCGTTTTGTGGTCTTATTTATAAAAAAATATGATTCTTGCATATTGTTAAATACATACATATCATTTCCATGTATAGTATGTGCATGAACGGTTATGCTTTCAAAAAATTTAACACGAAGAACCTGTTATATATTGATGGTCATCCAATAACTCATGGAAAAATTGTAGGGTTCATAAATGGTTGTAGGTACTCATTATTCAATGCAAATTGTTTGTTTGACGAACACTCCAATGATAAAAAGTTCATTATGAAAAAAAATGCATTCATATTTGTTGTTTTGTATGCAATACATAGATGTCCCCTTGAGGCATAAGAAAAAAATCATTGAGTAATTGTGTTTTTGGATTTTCAATGGAATTAATGTAACTTTATTAATTGATTCAACATTTGTTTTATAAAGTGGTTGGTTGCATGATTATTGGAAAAAAAATCACATTCCTATAACGAATGTTTGACTGAATGTTTCAACATACTAAATGCATTATATTTACTATTATCATCTATTTAATGTTCAATATTTTTGAAATTAGGATTTGAATGAAAAGCGACATGTCTATTATCTATTGTTTCACTCCTCTACAATGTCACCTTGAAATAAGGCTGGTAAACAAGCACAAATCGAAGAGGAAGAATATCAAGCATGGTTGAATCAACCACCTATTCAATTCCCACTACATCCTTAGACACCAAGCCATAACATCTATAGTAGAAATGGTTATTCACATGTTAGGGATGAAAACAATGATATAGAGGTTGGTATGGATGATTTCTTATGGGATACCAATGCCATGAAGGGAATGTTGTTAATGCATTCTAGTAATATGAGTTGGGGAGCGATGTTCATATCATTGATACCTTCTTTGAAACCCTGAGATATGCTTCCACCACCCCTCTCTTTGGACATGGGTTAAGGTATAACAACCTAAGGACAAACATGTTACTTACAACTTGAAATTAATGTATGGTATGTCATAAGCATGTTTCTTGTCTCTACTAAGTGTTATGTTGGACATATTGTCATTGATGTCAACAGTCGATGTGATGATTTGTTGTTATGATGAATTATCATTATGATTTACCATAGATGAGATTTCCATTGATTTCAACAGTATATCAGTTAGCAGAAAATGTCAATAGTATGTACAGATCGAAAGTGTAAGCTTAGGAGGAGGAGAAAACAGTATGCAGAGATCAAAGCTCGAAATCGAAAGCGTAAGCTCAGGAGGAGGAGCGAATAGTATGCAGAGATCAAAGCTCAGAATCAAAAGCGTAAGCTCAGGAGGAAGAGCGAACAGTATGCATAGATCAAAGCTTGGAAGGAAAAGCGTAAGCTCAGGGTGAAAAGCCTCAGCAACCATACGATCAATAAATTTATCATGTTGATCATCTCATATTATGGATGTTGGTCATATGAGTGACCATGGCTTGAGGAATGTTGGAGGATTGTGACCATTGGATCTGCAAGCCAGATCAATAACAGGGATGAATTACGGAGAGAAAAAGGAGAATTAAATGACTCACTATTTCCAATCCCACAATTAGTCAGGATTGTCTGATCTTATAGCTTTGAATATCGATGATTGTGGTTGATCTAACAAAAAATCAGATTAATTCGGATTAAGTCTTGACCGTCAGATGCACAATCGCCAGATCAACGGTAGGGATAGATTGCGGAGATTGAAAGGAGAATTAAATATCATGTTACTTACAATCCCACAATTATTTAGGACCATCAGATATTATAGCCTCGAAGATCGACGATTGTGGTTGACTCACCACAAACGCACAACTTCAAATTGCGGAGCTCGGGTGACGAGTTAAACCAATCGCAAGTTGTGGTTCTGCAATCATCCTTGCACATTGATATTATTCAAGAGCCTTCATGACCATTGGATCACTTTAAGTGGAAGGATAGGATAAGCAGGGAAAAACAGTTGAGAATTTGATTATCCGAATACCCATCAGTCATCGAATTGAATTAGTGGAAGGACGGGATAAGCTGAAAAAATATGAGAATTTGATTATCTTAATACCCATCAGTCGTTGAATTGAATTAGTGGAAGGACAGGATAAGAAAGGGTTGAGATCTAAGATCTCAATCACCTGAATATATGTCAATCATTTGATCACTTTAAAGTGGAAGGATAGCATAAGCAGGACAAAAAAGATTGAGAATTTGAATACCCAAAAACCCGACAATCGTTGGATAATTCTAAGTGGAAGGACAGGATAAGATATAAAAGAAGCATCATAGATAGATCAATCCATCTATCTAATATCATGATTGATGAACAACATTTAGTTTGGGTCTAAATTTGCGAGGAGGTTACGCTCCAGAAAATCTCACTTCGAGAATTTTCAGTTTGAGATTTGAAAGACCTAAAGCCTGAAGAGCCGAAAATCCAAAATGAATAAGGACCATTGGATCTGGAGGATATATAATGACCATTGGATCAGGGTTGTTGGTCAGTAGACCACGTCAGCAAGGACATGTGGCAGACCATGTCAGAAGACCATGTCATCAAGGACATGTGGCAGACCATGTCAACAGACCACATCAGCAAATACACATGGCATAATCAGATGATGACAAGTGTCAAGAGGAAATTGGCTCATGCCATGTCAACACATAACGTCAATAAGTTACGTCACTCCAGGAGATTCACTTTGGGAGTTTTCACCACCAACAAATGTCAAAAGTCTCAAATTACCAAAGGACGAAGGTCTGAAGTCGCTCTTAGTCGTTGATCTAAGATACATTGGGAGTTAGGACAATCGTGAGATCCAGGAGAAGATCATGTGCCACATGAGGAGATCCACGTTAGCAAGACTACATCAGCAAGGACACATGGCACAATCAGACAATGACAAGTATCAAGTTGAATCAACATTTCAGGTATGTGTAAATCATGAATCTAAGTGACACATGGCAGCTACTCGGCTCGTGACACGTCATCAAGTGACATAAGTAAGTTACGTCACTCCGGGAATTTTACTTTGGGAGTTTTACCACCAACACTTTCCCAAAGTCCCAAAGTCTTGAATTTTGAATTCTTGAAGTGGACACGAAACGTCCAATCTGAAGATCACTTCGGGAGGATTCTCGACCGTCGATCTACTACAGTGGAAGGATAGTGTAAGTGGAAGTATTAACGAATTGCAAGCGATCTCCACCACTTATGACTTACTCAGCAGGTGATCACTCCTGAGGAAAATGGAGCAGCATTTATTCAAAACCTCTGAAGTCCCGAATGTTGAAGTCTGGAAGTGGACATGGGAGGTCTGATTTGAAAGATCACTTCGGGAGCATTCTTGACCGTTGATCTACTACAGTGGAAGGATAGTGTAAGTAGAATAGCCAAAGACCTGGAGTAAATGGTGTCCATCCATCTTAATGCTTGATTAAGTCCTAGCCATCATATTAAGCAATGAAAGGATGAGTTTAAGGATAAAATATGACCATTGATCCGGTTCCGTGATATAATGAGAATCGTCCGATTTGTTCAGAAAAATATCCTTTGGGATATTTGAAAGGGTGAAGTCTTGAAGCCCTGACAATCGTCCATCTCATCGAGATATTGAATCATGATCATTGAATTGACAAGCGCTCGTCTCGTCTAATGTATGAATAATGCCATTGGTCATATGGTAAAGAGATTTAAAAGGATGAATGTAATGTGTCGCTTAAATTGATAAGCCTAAGGTTGTACGCCAATGATCATATGAACATGGTTTGAAGGAAGCGTCGATTTTTGTAATCATAGAGATGAAGGAAATAGATCCATACATGTGATCGATTTATGAAAGTAAAGGGGATGCTAGGTGTCAAGTTGAAGACCCGGAATGATGATCTCTGGTGGTCCCAAAAGTTATTGAAAATGAACAAGTTAGTTATAACTTGTTGCACAAGTCAGCCCAATAACTTAAACAAGTTTTGAACATAAGAAACTATAAATAAAACCATGATTGGTTAATTGGAGGTGTGATTGGGCAAGAAGACGGGCTTGTGAAAAGATAGGCTCACTAAGAAAGAGTGGTATGCGTATGAGAATGAGGTGGATTTGGACCTGAGGTCCGTGAATATTAGCAAGAATAAGAAGTGAAGAAGGCATGAATATCATAGGGAAGATAAAGTGAAGAAGGCACAAATTTTAAAGAGAATATGAAGTGTGGTGATGAGCATTTATGGTATAATTCTGATCATGATATAGAGTTGATTCTATAATGGATCACTTCTACTAGAGTCAGTTGAACTATTATATGAACTCTAGTTGGATAGACTGCGATCTATCAGCAAGTTGGGTCTTGTGGAAAGTTGGGTCTTGCTTGAGAGTTGGTGCTCTCTTGAGATTTGGTGTTCTCCTAGGAGTTGGTGCTCCTTACTTCAGTTGGTGTTGAAACAAAATAGTTGGTGCTGGGAAAATCCTTATTACTATATTCACATATATACATATAAATTATACAAAAGCTTATACAAACATCTAGTATCTCTTGTGTCCATTGTGATTGTGATTCTGATTTGATTTTTCTTAATATGTACAGTTATGTTTTAACTGCTAAATTACAAGAAGAAAATTTATAAAAGTCCACACACTAATTCACCCCCCTGTTATAACCCTAATTTGCACCAGACATGCTTACCTAGCATCAGGCCATCTCAGATTCCTTCTTTGCCAAAACATTGTTGAACAACTCTTCTTAAAAACCCCTTTTATAAAGGCCCATGCACCTTGCTCCATTACTGCACACGTGTACATGCCAGCTGACCCAATATAGCCCGTGTGTACCTACAAAAGCATGAAAAAAGGAAAGTTGTTGACGGAACACACAGCTTTGGGTGAGTTAACTAAACCTTTCGACCATGCATGGCCGAGGGTTCGACCAAATACCTAGCTTCTTCTAGCCTATAAAAGAAGGGTTAGGGGTCCCATTTGGAAGAGGAGAATCATAGTAAAGAAACTATACCCGATTGCGCATTCCCTTTGTCCCAACCCTTTAGCCATCCTCGTGCAAAGAGAAATATAGAGAAAAKAAGTTGGAGGATAGTTGAAGAGGAGACCAAGACCAGGTTCATGGAGCAGTGGTCGGCTTCATCATTGTAAGTTGATTTGTTGAAGTTAATAATAAAGAAGTACTTTTCCCGTCCCACCATATGATATTTTCATGGTTTATTGCATACATATTGATTGAATCTCTAACCCATTAATCTATAGATCAAATGCATGTGGAGTTATTTGTTTGTCTTGTGTGAATGCAGGTCAGGCTTGGGAGGAGAGCTACAGTCAAAGAGCGATCAAGCGTGAATAAGGATCGATATCAAACACTCGAAATAAGGTATGCTCACTTGATCTTCTTAAACTACGTATTTGCTTAAGAATAATGGGGATTAGGTCCGGGACGACGGTAGAAAGTAGGGATCTTTAGGTATTTTCTGCATTCATAATAAAACCCTAAGTGCTATTCCATAGAGGGATTTCCCACTCACAACACCCCCCCCTCTTAGTGTGGATGATGTGTTCAAAAATTGGTATTAGAGCTGGTTCCTTCAAAACACAATTTAAACACTGGAAGGTAGATTCTGAAGAAATGGGTGGACAGATGGCTCTCTCTGTCATTGAAGCTCCCTTGTTTGACAGAACAAATTATTCATCATGGAGAGAAAATATGAAATAGTATTTAAATTCAAGAGGATGTGAAGTTTGGAATTTAGTAGTAAGAAATCCCTGGGACTTAACTACATCAAATAATCTATCCAAGATTATAGTCCAAAGAAGAGCAAGGAAGAACAATGAAGTGGCATTAAAGATTCTTCTCAATGGATTATCAAATACAATCAAGGCAAGCATAGGACTATGCACATCCGCCAAGTACTTATGGATGAAGTTAGAAGAGATGTATCAAATCAAAATACAAAACACAGAAGACATTCCTATCAAGGATGAAGAGGAAGACTTAGCCATCAATAAAGGTAAAGACTCTCCATAATATTTCGATTGCAAGTAAAGAAGAAGACTCAGATACAATAAAAGAATGTTCTATTAGTATTTTCTCATGGAAGAAGTAGAAGAAGAACTGTCAAAGGCCAAATAAAAGGTTGATTGGAGTCTCTGTGAATACCGTTATGACCATAATGATTCAGACTATAGCTATCTTCATGACTACACTAAATAATTTCTTGAAAAGAGTCAAAAACATATATTGGAAATAAAGGAAATGCTCAAGGACAATGAAAAGATAATATATGAGTAGGATAATCAGTTAGAACAAAAAGAAGAGGAGATTGAGAAGCTGAAGAAATAAATTAGTCAAGCAAAAGAAAATAAGAAGGAAGATGATGAGCTTAGCAATCAAAAGCATATCCTGGAAATAAAGAAAAGCTCAAAGATAATGAAGAAATCATATCTGAGCAAAATATTCAGTTAGAAAACAAAGAAGAAGAGATCAAAACATTGAAAATAGAAGTTACTGATCTAACAAAAGAAAAGGAAGAGGAGATCGAGAGACTGAAAAATGAAATCGGTCAAGAAAAAGAAGAAAATAAGGAAGATAATGAACCAAGAAAAAACCTTTCAAAACTAAAATAACTAAGGGAAATCTATGTCAATCTTAAAATCCAACTTGAAGAAGCCAAAAGGAGAGAGGAGGTAGTGAGGAACCAGTTGAACAAAAAGGAAGAATCTTGTCATAAGTTGGAAGCAGAAGTTGTGAATATTAGAAAGAAGGTTGAGGATTCAAACACCCAAATCAAGTTCTTGAACATCTCCATGACCCTGGATGAGATCTTGGATAGTCAGAGATCACCAAATGACAAATCCGGTCTTGGATACAACAAGAAAGAAATCAGTACTCCTAAGAAACTTGATGCGGGTCCTTAATTCGTAAAGGGTGAAGACAGGTCTGATGCAAGTCCTTCATTTGAAAAAGGTGAAAAAGGGTCTGACATAAGTCCTTCATTTGTAAAGGATGAAGATAGGTCTGACACGGCTCCTTCAATTGTAAAAAGTGAAAGCAGGCATGACTCAGGTTCTTCATGTTCAAGAAATAAAGGAAACACTACAAAATTTAGAAGATTAGATCAAGGAAGACATTCAGAAGCTACTCATATACCTCAAAGTAATTTTAGAAGAGAGACACCTTCATGGATTAATCAAAGAAGGTATGAGAGTGTTTTTAACGGTTAATGTTTTTCTTGTAATGAATATGGACATAAAGCCTTGGCTTGGAGGCATCATGGAAGAAAACAATTTGGTAGGTTCAACAACAGTATAAGATGTTGGAACTGCAATCATGTTGGACATATTGCTACACATTGTTACACTATGATATGCTATAGTTGTGGTGGATATGGACACAAAGACAATAATTGTTGGAACTCAAGAAAACAATCAATGAGAAATGCTTCATACAATACGACAAAAAGAGTAAATGAAACATGGAAGAAAAATGAAGTTGTAGTAATAGAATATCAGAGAACAAATTTCAAGAAATCAGGACACTCACATATGTGGATAGCAAAGACTGAACAAGTGAATGGGAGTGCAGTCAATTGTTGCAAAAATAATTGCAATCATGTGACAAGCATAGTATAAACTTCTCAGACAACTTTAAAGCAATGTACAGTAAAGAAGAATCTTGGATAAATACGGATACATTTGGTTAGAGATCGATGAGAATCAATCGGTAGATCCAAGAGTTGTGAATAATATGAGCTACAACTACGCAGTGTTCCAGTAGGATAATGGCATCCACAAAAGCAACATTTTGATGTACAAAATGATGTACATGACATCCTGTAGAGATAACAAGAAGAGAGGCCTTGAAAGAGATACCCTTTTAGAAACAAAGGGGGAGAACAGTCAAAAGGAGAGAAAGAAGAGTGACAGGGGGAGTCATTTAGTCATGACAAGAAAAGGATGATTGTAGGAAGAGTTACCTAAGTTCAGATTTTGTTCAGTAAAATACAGAGCTTTACCATAGGAGGAAAAACCCTTATCCATTGATGTCAAAGGGGGAGAGAAAATTCATAAGAGGAAAGCATCATCACAGGGGGAGTTGATTAAGGTTGGTTGTCATTGATGTCAACCCTTGAAGAAAGACCCATAGCACAAATGTTTGGGTAATGGACCCAATAGTGTTTGATGTAAATATGACTCATTATTGTTTTTTCATGGTTGATAAGAAGTAAATATGGATGAACTCCAAAGTGGTCCCCTTATGGTGAAAGCCCTCACGGGAAGACGCTTTGTGGAGTAAGAGAACCCATGTTTAATTTTGGAATAATGAGATGAAGGAAAATGAATTTGTCAGGGAAAATATCCTAGATGGATAGTTATTGTCATGTCATTTCCGGTAGTATGTGGAATGTCACATAATTCCTCGCGGTTAGAGAGTTATGGCCATGAGAAGTTGGAGACCCCAGGTTTGGGTAATGGACCCAAGTTTTTTTTATGGGTAACGGTATGAGTTATGATATATTTTTAGATAATACTATTCTATATGGATATTACATGTCATGCCATTTTTAGTGTTATGTAGAATGTCACATAACTCCTCACGGTTTGAGAGTTATGGCCTTACGAAGTTGGAGGACCCTCATATGTCATCTAGAAGCCCCAAAAGGTCAAAGTAATCAAAGTGGTTTA
>ML784125.1:259818-294473 GCA_009831015.1 Picea engelmannii | reverse complement strand
CTACAAATCATATTTGGATGATAAAATTGATGAGGGCTTTTGGTTGTGGCACATGTTGAGTACATGGTTGAGACAAGTAGTTGATGAGTTGACACATACATGAAGTGTATAGTTGATGATGTTGGTAAATATTGATGATTCATGGTTTATGAGTAGTTGAAACATTATTGGAACATACTTGGTACATGGTTGGATGCACTTGGTTATGGTACAGGTTGATTACAGGTTGGTGCATGGTTGATGCACTTGTTTATGGTACAGGTTGATTACAGGTTGGTGCATGGTTGATGCAATTGTTTATGGTATAGGTTGATTACAGGTTGGTGCATGGTTTATGAACTTGTTTATGGTACAAGTTGATTATAGGTCGATTACAAGTTGAGGTACAGGTTGATGTATGGTTCAGACTTATTGGTACAGGTTTATAGCAGTATATCTCACAGTGACAGTGTGACAGTGGTTCCATCATTCTACTTCTACTTCAGGGTGGTAGGATGGGGCAAGGATAGGTGGTTGTAGCCACCTTTTGGTTGTAGCTAGAGAACATTGGGGGTTGTAGCCTCCTTCTGGTTGTATCCATAGATTTGGGGAGTTGGAGCTTCCCTCAGGTTGTAGCCTGAGAAACTAGGAGGTTGGAGCCTCCTTCCAATTGCAGCTGAAAACAAAGGAAGTTGGTGCTTCCAATGAATGTAATTCTTCAAGACATATAAGAAAAACCATTCCATGGTTTTCTCCTGATTTGGGTTTCCACGTAAAACACTGGTGTATTTTGCATGCGTGTGATTGTTTATTTATTACTGCTCATTATTGGATAATAATTCTACATTGATATAACATTTGAAGAAAAAGGATTATAATTACGTTATTACTGATTCACCCCCCCTCTCAGTAATCCAACAGTTTTGTATATGAAGTTAGTGGGTTTCCCTCAATGACAAAGGGGGATATTGTTGGACATATTGTCATTGATGTCAACAGTCGATGTGATGATTTGTTGTTATGATGAATTATCATTTTGATTTACCATAGATGAGATTTTCATTGATGTCAACAGTATATCAGTTTGCAGAAAATGTCAAACAGTATGCAGAGATCAAAAGCATAAGCTCGGGACTAGGAGAAAACAGTATGTAGAGATCAAAGCTCAGAATCGAAAGCATAATCTTGGGAGGAGGAGTGAACAATATGCAGAGATCAAATCTCGGATTAAAATGTGTAAGCTCAGGAGGAAGAGCGAACAGTATGCAGAGATCAAAGCTCGTAAGGAAAAGTGTAAGCTCGGGGTGAGAAGCCTCAGCAGCCGTCCGATCAAGAAATTGACCATGTTGATCATCTCATATTACGGGCGTCGGTCATATGAGTGACCATGGGCTTGAGGACCATTAGAGGATCGTGACCGTCGGATCTGGAAGCTAGATCAAGGACAGGGATTAATTGCGGAGAGAGAAAGGAGAATTAAACGACTCGATATTTCCAATCCCGCAATTATCAGGATCGTCTGATCTTATAGCTTCGAATATCGACAATTGTGGTTGATATAACAAACGATCAGATTAAGTCGTGACCATCAGATGGGCAATTTCTAGATCAACGGCAGGGATAGATTGCGAATATTTAAAGGAGAATTAAATATCATGTTATTTACAATCCCGCAATTAGTCAAGACCATCAGATCTTATAGCCTCGAAGGTCGACAATTGTGGTTGACTCACCACAAACACACAACTTCAAATTGCAGAGCTCGGGTGATGAGTTAAACCACTCGCAAGTTGTGGTTCTGCAATCATCCTTGCACATTGATATTCTTCAAGATTCTTCATGATTGTTGGATCACTTTAAGTGGAAGGATAGGATAAGTAGGGAAAAATAGTTGAGAATTTGATTATCCAAATACCCATCAGTCGTCGGATTGAATTAGTAGAAGGACAGGATAAGCTAAAAAAAATTGAGAATTTGATTATTCGAATACCCGTCAGCCGTTGGATTGAATTAGTGGAAGGACGAGATAAGAAAGGGATGAGATCCGAGATCTAAAAAACCTAAATATTCGTCAATCGTCGGATCACTTTAAAGTGGAAGGATAGCATAAACGGGACAAAAAGGGTTGAGAATTTGAATACCCGAAAACCTGACAACCGTTGGATCATTCTAAGTGGAAGGATAGGATAAGCTAGAAAAGCAGCATCATAGATAGATCAAGCCATTTATCTAACAACATGATCGATGAAAAACATTTAGTTCGGGTATAAACTTGTGACGAGGTTATGCTCCAAAAAATCTCACTTCGAGAATTTTCAGTTTGAGATTTGTAAGACCCGAAGCCCAGAGAGCCGAAAATCCAAAATGAATAAGGACCATCAGATATGGAAGATATATGATGGTCGTTAGATCAGGGTTTTTGGTCAGCAGACCACGTCAACAAGGACACATGGAAGCGCACGTCAGAAGACCATGTCAGCAAGGACATGTGGCAGACCATGTCAGCAAATACACATGGCATAAGTAGATGATGACAAGTGTCAAGAGGAAATTGTCTTATGCCATGTCAACACGTGATGTTAATAAGTTATGTCACTCCAGTGGATTCACTTTGGGATTTTTCACCACCAACAAATGTCAAAAGTCTCGAAGTCCTGAAGGACGAAGGTCCGAAGTCGCTCTTAGTCATCGATCTAAGATACATCAGGAGTTAGGACAATCGTTAGATCCAGGAGAAGAACATGTGCCACATGAGGAGATCCACGTCAACAAGACTACATCATCAAGGACACATGGTGCAATCAGACAATGACAAGTGTCAAGTTGAATCGGCATTTCAGGTACGTTCAAATCACGAATCTGAGTGACACATGGTAGCTACTTGGCTTGTGACACATCAAGTCACGTAAGTAAGTTACGTCACTCTGGGAGTTTTACTTTGGAAACAAGTCCCGAAGTCCCAAATGTCGAAGTCCCAAAGTCCTGAATGTCAAAGTCCTGAAGTGGACACGAAACGTTCGATTTGAAGATCACTTCGGGAGCATTCTCAACCGTCGATCTACTATAGTGGACAGATAGTGTAAGTGGAAGTATTAACCCACAGCAAGTGGTCTCCACCACTTATGAATTACTCGGAAGGTAATCACTCTAGAGGAAAATGAGCAATGTTTATTCGAAACCTCCGAAGTCCCGAATGTCAAAGTCTTGAAGTGGACATGGGACGTCTGATCTGAAAGATCACTTCGAGAGCATTCTTGACTGTTGATCTACTACAGTGGAAGGATAGTGTAAGTAGAATAGTTGAAGACCCAGAGTAAATGGTGGCCATCCATATCAATACTTGATTAAGTCCCAACCATCGGATTAAGAAATGAAAGGATGAGTGTAAGGATAAAATATGACCATTGATCTGGTTTTGTGATATAATGAGAACCGTCCGATCTGTTCGGCAAAATCTGCTTCGGGAGATTTGAAAGGGCGAATTTTTGAAGCCTCAGCAATCATCCATCTCATCAGGATATTGAATCATGACCATTGAATTGATAAGCGCTCATCTCATCTAGCATCTAAATAATTCCATTGGTCATATGGTAAAGAGATTTAAAAGGCAAAATGTAATGTGTCGCTTAAATTGATAAACATGTGGTTCTACGCCAATGATCATATGAACATGATTTGAAGGAAGCATCGATTTCTGTAATCACATAGATGAAGGAAATCGATCCATACCTGTGATCGATTTATGAAAGTAAAGGGGATGCCAGGTGTCAAGTTAAAGATCCAGAATGATGATCTCTGGTGGTCCCAAAAGTTATTGAAAATGAACAAGTTAGTTATAACTTGTTGCATGAGTCAGCCCAATAACTTAAAAAAGTTATGAACATAAGAAACTATAAATACAACCATGATTGGTCAATTGGAGGTGTTCTTGGGCAAGAAGACAGGATTGTGAAAATATAGGCTCGTTGAGGAAGAGAGGTATGTGGATGACAATGAGGTGTATTTGGACCTGAGGTCCCCGAATATCAGCAGGAAGAAGAAGTGAAGAAGGCGTGAATTTCAGAGGGAAGATAAAGCAAAGAAGGCGAGAATTTTAGAGAGAAGATGAAGTGTGGTGATAAGCGTTTATGGTATAACTCTGATCATGAGATAGAGTTGATTCTATAATGGACCATTGCTACTAGAGTTGATTGAACTACTATATGAACTCTAGTTGGATAGACTGTGATCTATCAGCAAGTTGGGACTTGTGGAAAGCTGGCTCTTGCTTGAGAGTTGGTTCTCTCTTGAGAGTTGGTGCTCTCCTAGGGGTTGGTGCTCCTTACTTCAATTGGTGCTAAAAAAAAATAGTTGGTGCGGGGAAAATACTTATTACTCTATTCACATATATACATATAAATTATACAAAAGCTTATACAAGCATCTGGTATCTCTTGTGTCCATTGTGATTATGATTTGATTGTTCTTAATCTGTACAGTTATGTTTTAACTGCTAACTTACAAGAAGAAAAGTTATAAAAGTCCACACACTAACTCACCCCCCCCTCTTAGTGTGGGTGATGTGTTCAACATGTTACACATCAAAACTCCTCACTTCAACAGTGTTGCACTTTCATTGTCACAAGTGTCGTAAGTGTTGCACTTTTTGTCGCAAGTGTCGCATTCACTTTTCCTAAGTGTCGCATCTCAAACGACACCATGAAAACACTTGATACAACCCATAAAACATGTTATAAGAAGAATCCCCATCATATGACAGTCGGAACAAGTATTTTTTCTAGGGATTTACTCATCTTGGTGACATTTTGGAAGATCAGCGCTCCCCTACTCATACACAGGGAGCGCTAGCACTCCTTTTCCATCTCAGAGGGAGCGTTGCAGCGCTCTGTTTCCCATTTTAAGGGATAAGTAAGTTGGTTGAGGAAATCTTGGAGGAAATCCCACTTTCCTCTAAAGACAGTTATGGATGGATTGGATTACTTTGTCTAGAATCTAACTCCAGGGATGCATCTAAGGAAGATATCACAACTATTGGAGCCATATCCTCAACTAATTCCAAATATACACAAGGTAGTTGTTCCTCTCAAAGCCCATAAATGGAGGCATTCCCATGGTGAAAATGGGGAGAAAATCAACAAACCATTGTTATTTTTATTGTGGATCTTTTGAGAAAGGGTTGGGCGAGGAGGACCTGGAGAGGCTGCTAAAACATCATCTAAAGATTGTAAGTTTCCTTTTGAAGTTCTCATATAATATACTTGGCCTATTTCCTGCAAGTATGTGGTTTCATGTGCTTGTCTATGTTTAATTTGATTTACATAGATGAATTTGCTTTCCTAATCCATTAGAGTAGAATGAAGTTGCTTGTTTCTTGTTTTTCATTGCAGGTATTGATTTGTGCCAGAAATTGGATCAAGCTTGCGGATAGGAGAAACTAGGATAAATGTCGTAAGTAGAATACATCCTACTTTACCTTCTCTTCTCTTTTTTGATAAGAAAAATGAGTTTATGGGAATGGTAGTGTCTAAATGATTGTTTTTGTCTTGGTATAGGGGTCAGTAATCCAAGGGAAAATTCACTTGTCCGTAGGGGAATATTTCCATAACATAAATTGGCAACTCCATTAGGGATGAACCTTCAGTTGTTATTCCTTAATTTGTTCGAGACTTTTTCCTATCCTTATATCCTATTTGTTGATTTGATCTGAATTTTTCATCTCTTTTGTCTTTTCTAGTTGTCTCACGGAGCCTCTTACTGAATTTTCTTGAGTTACTGAGCTTTTTGAGCTTTTTCTCAAACTTTCCTCGGAACTAGACTCCCCTATAGTTCAATTCAGAGTGATGTTCCTTGATCAGTGCTCCCCTAGAGCCTTTTAGGGAGCATTGTAACGCTCTGGTGTCTTGGTTACCAAAGCGTCGATTTTCCCTTTTTTGGAAATTTTCAGTGTTTCTTACTTGCTAGTATAGTCTTTGGATATTCTTCTCTAACTCAGAACTTATTTTGTCTGATCTTGGTTTCTATTTGACTAAAACTTGTTGTCCTTCATTCTTTTTAGTGTTCATTGAGTTTGTGTTGTCTTTCTTGATTGCAAAATCAACCTTTCTCTCTCAGATTTGGTTCCTTTTTTCCACTCTTATCGATTATCTGATTGATTAGAGGATTTCACAGGGAATATTATTGATCACGAGTTTATTGATTTCTTTATATTTGATCCCTTGCTCAATTCTTGAAGACTATAAAGTATGACTTTTGATTTCTTAGTGATTTTCTTTGAGTGAACAGTTTGGTATTTGTTTTTATTTTGATCCCTTGTTTATTATTGAGAGTGTCTTTGTTTGTGTACTCTTTTGCTTCTTACTTTTTACAATCACCATAGTGAACTTTTTCATTATTAGTGAAAGAATGAAGCATTAGACGAACATCATAATTTGCATCCACAATCAAAAAAAGAAGTATTTATATGCAATGGTTTTGGATATTAAAAAGTTTTTATTTATAATTTGGAAATTGTGTGAATTCTTGTTTGGGAACAAAATAGCATAAAATGTTGCATTCTTGAGTGTTTGTTAGTGACGAAAAGAAAAGAAACTCTTCTCCTTCTCGTAACTATAAGTTCATTGAAAATAAAATTTTCATATCATTATTTTCTCCTTCTTGTGGAATTGAGTCTCAAACATCATCATTTTAATTATCATTCACCCTTGCGTAACAAACAACCACAAAAATAAACGCTAATTAAAATTGAACTAGAAACTTTTATTTTTTAAGATCTTTACACCAACAATAGACTAGGAATAGAGCTTTGGAATAGGTTGTAAGAATAACGCTCCAAATCATTTAAGACAAACTCATAATCTTTTGATAGGGAGAGAAAATCAAACCTTTGTATAAGCATAGTTGGGATCCCCCTCTCACACATGGGTTAAACACAAGGTCATGTGAGGGAGAGCAACGGAGATTATCCCTCCAAGGCTTAACCAATCGTAGTGGAATGATCGTATTTTGGGGGTTCTTCTCGAGAATCAATTGTTTTCATTTGGTCTCATAGCTTCATGAATTTTGAATCCATTCGGGGTCCTCTGGAGTTTATCGGTCCATTTGTCCTCAGTTCTCTTGAAGAATTTCAGACTTGATATCTTGCCCATACGTTCGGACCCAACTATCGACTGTACCCGCCCAGAGGTTGAATGTGAGTTGGTATCCTCAGTGGCGATAATATTTAGGGTCCTTACATAAGGTGATGGTGAAGGGAAGTCTTCGATGTACCTGGAACAGACATTGCTCAAACTCACTTGAGCTCCTTGGAGGGTAATCCACAGGTAAAACTGAGGAAACTTGCACCAAGGTGTAAGTCCATTAAGCAGGCCTCCAACTTAATTGATCCACCCACTAAAATCCTATCTCCTTCTCACTTTGTTCACGCGATGTTGGATTTCATCACCAACTATGAGAGAAGTTGTTGTTTTTCTTATTGGTTTTCTATATTTTTTAGCAAATGATGTTTGTTTACCTTAGATGTCCTTAGAATTGATATTGTGGTCGATAAATATCTTCATAGATCATGTTGGATGTGATGGTTTTCTACAGAATTCTATGAACCCATACCTCCTAACTCACCTGAAGACACTTACCGTGAAGAGGTCGAAAACTATTCGAACACTGGGAGTGTCGCTACTCCTTTGATCGAAAATCCTGAGGGAGCTTTAGTAGTAGTTCAGGAAGGTCCTACCCCTCCTGCAAACTTGTATTTGAAAAACCCTCATGATACACTCCTTATATGAGTAGACTCCTCAGGAAACATCGTGATTGAAGATCATCCTAAGCTACCATCAAGGACATACAATCAACTAGACATGGAACCACAACAACCAAATTTCAATGAAGAATATACTACCCATGCATGCTCTACTGAAATGGTAGATCCAAAACAAACTCATGTTCGTCCTATATGGAGAACTCCATCGGGTCAGGATATTTATGAAAAAAATAATTTTGTCTAACCACTCTTTGACCCTCCATATACATCTTCCACCGCCGGTGTGGATGGAGGACCTTCATGTCAGCCCGTTGACCATCCTGCCAGAAAAACAATCAATACTGCTACCACTTCGGGACAAGTAACAAGTGAAACAAGAGTTTTGTTACCTATTCATTTGAAAAATACCATGACAGTTACACCTACTATC
Source organism: Picea engelmannii (assembly GCA_009831015.1). NCBI lineage: Eukaryota > Viridiplantae > Streptophyta > Pinopsida > Pinales > Pinaceae > Picea > Picea engelmannii. The sequence goes on along the minus strand of ML784125.1, from coordinate 286,308 downwards.
CCTTTTTCAAGCAACAACCTCATACATGCCACAAAATCTCGTTGGCACACCTTCACATCAAACAATGCAAAACCTTGCCATACAAAAAAACTTGATTGTGGGAGAAATCTCGATTGCGGGGCAACCCTCGTTCAGTGGAAACATTTCAACTAGGGGGGAACCTTCCTTCAGTGGACAAATACTAAGTGGGGGGGAACCCCCTTTTACCAGACAAATCCCAGTTGCTACCCAACCTATGACAAGGGGACAATTCAACATCCATTTAATGAAAACCCGCAATAGTCCTAGGGACCACCCTAGGGAGGATTTTTTTGTCAACCACATCAGGGAGGATCCTCAAATTCCAACCCATGAGGAGGAACCCTAAATCCCAATACTTCTGGACTATATTCTAGACAACCCTTTCCAGGTGTCTTGAATCCCACTTGGGGTACTCAAGGCCAACCATCCTTTCCTCCCCAAGGGAAAATCACTTTCCCTCCTTGGGGTCAACCTCATTACCCTCATCAGGGGAAACATGGTTACCCACCTCAAGGTCGATCTAGTTATCCTCCCCTCAGTTACACTATTTATCCTCCCCAGGGCCAAATGGGTTTTCCTTCTCCTTTTATGCAAATTCCTTGACAAATGAATCCCACTTTCATTGGTCAAAATCTACAACGACAACATATGGGAGGACCTACTAGATACAACTATCCAAGACATCCAGTTTACGGTCCTACTAGTGTTCCTATGCCTCACCAGTATCATCCTCAAGCCAATCGATAGTTATCATTCTTAGCCACATTAGTTCTATCAGATCCATCGAGATTAACAAACGGTGTCATATTACACTCCCCTTTTTGGCCAGTCATTCCAGCCAAATTACCTTCTAATATTCCAAAATTTGATGATAAGCCTGGTGAACACCCTAATAAACATGTCATGATTTTTCATATGTGGTGTTCATCAAACTCATTTATGGATGACTCTATCTATTTACATATTTTCCAGTGTACACTTACGGGTTCAACAACTAAATGGTACATTAAGTTACAACATGGAACTTTTCAAGATTTTAATTCACTTGCCATGGCTTTCCTCACCCACTTCCAATCGCCCGTCAGATACAAAACCAACACGGAACTCTTGAACTCCCTTTGTCAGACTAATTCCGTACATATTTCTAATCATATTCATGAATGGAGACGAAGATGACGATTGATCAAAGCAACCATTCACGACCAGTTGTTGGCTGAATGGTTCACAAAATATCTATTACCTCCTATTGCTTGAAATGTCGCCATGGGTGGTGTAGTCATAGAAGAGGAATCCATTACTTGTGCCCAGTATTTGTATCTGTTTTATTCCCAAACTAGTACTTTGTATGAATTGATCCCAAATGCTCCCTACACATCAACCGATCCATCAAAATCATCCTCCACTGCTCATTCAGATGGAGTTATCAGTTCCGTCAAAACCCAATCTGGTTCACAATTGACTAGAACAACCAATCATTCAATAATGGCCTCGAGACTCCACTCTCATCAAACTCCACCCCTACTCAAGTATCTGAAGTGAATGCAGTCTAATCTGCTTCACCACAACAATCAAGAGGGGGGATAAAAATAAGAATAAACCCAAGAAAAATAATAATCAAATTGAAAATATAAAAATATAAGCACAACCACCTACTACTAAAAAAAAACCACAGCGCAAATCGAAATTTCCATGTCTCATATGTGCTAAAGATCACTACACATGAGACTGTCCCCACCGGGAAGAAGTTGCTAAATTATTTAAAGGAAATTATCAACATGTTGTCTTGAAGCATCCTTTTCCACAGTAGCAGTCACTGGTTGCAAAAAATCATGCACCTCTGCAAGGAGGAAACCCAGTTCATCCTCCTAATGAGGATGCTTCATCAGGTGCACACATTTATATGTTTAATGGTGTATATTTGACCACTCACACTACGACATATGACACACCACCAGGTAAACCCGGTAAGGAAAATGTAACTAATGGAACTACACCTGATCCACCTTCCACTTCAATTACTCCTCCATCTGAACCTCTACAAATTGAGAAACCAAATTTTGACTCTATCTTATGTCCACCCAAGAGAAAAATCAGAAAGTTGACCTTTAATCCTAACTCTCGTGTTGCCAAAAACTACAACATTGTTGAAGATTTGGCTCAAGCACCTTGTGCCATGTCGGCTCTTGAAGTTCTACAACATTTCCCTAGCCAACGTAGAATTCTCTTAGCAGCCATCAAAGCTATACATCTCGAGTCATCCAGTAATATCACGTTCAATCTAGATAATTTTAAATCATGACTCTCCCACCAACTTTCTTTCCAAATTGATGTCGTTCTCCATAATCAACATATTCATCACACGATCTTGGATGAGGGAGAATCAACATGTGTCATGTCCTTGTCTTGTTGGAAAGGCCTTAAATCGCCTGGTCTTAATCAATCTCCCACCATGTTAAAAGCATTTTATGGAAGAGGTTTCTGACATCATGGATTTTTATTATCCTTAACCATTCAACTGGGGGGGAAATTGTTTCCATCGATGTAGAAGTAGTCGACGCTCCCCTCGATTATAACATGTTGCTAGGCAGAAGTTGGTTTTATGCTATGATTTTTGTTGCTTCATCAGTCTTTCAATGTGTCCAATTTCCTCATTAAAGTAAAATTGTGACCATTTAACAGTTATATTACTGCACCCCTAATGCTCACACTCAAACAACCAACAATATTCCATTTTTGGGGGATTCAAATATTACTTATGAAAGTGTAGGGATAGGTCTACTGAAAGATTCCTCACTCATGGGCACTTTCCTCACACCTCTTCCTCCAATCACACAACATATCGTAATGGTTAATATGATTTTGACTATGGTACATAAATCCCTCGAATCATTTGATCCATGGATCATACCTAGTCCCTTAGAATTTGATTCACTAGGTGACACTATGTCACTTAGTCTTGCAGAGGTCGAGTACAACACCATTCAATATGCCTCTCCTTCACATGACGACCAACATTTGTTAGCGTCTACTTCCTATCTGATACCATCTTGGTTAGATTCCCTATCCTTCACTTTTGATTACATCCTACATATTTTTCCATTAGATGAATCCATTATGGAAATTCTTATTATCGAGGAGGCACCATGGGATGAAAACCACCATCGTTCATCCTTTCTTGCTAGTTTGGATGAGATTGAGAAAGATGTTTCATCTATCTTTCCCACCAATATCTTCGACACTCCCAAATATTCGATACTCACTCAGGATATAATCTCTGAGGGGAATTTGGGAACATATCTCAAAAAATCAATGTTGACATATCCACAAAAGAAGGTATTGTGGAAAACATACAACTAGGTTCCAATTGGTCAACCGAAGAGATTGAAACTTTCACTGCCTTGTTTAAATAATTTTATGACATATTCACCTGGAGCTATGAAGAAATGCTAAGGATCGATCCTTCAATCATTGTGCATGAAATCAAAACTTACCCTAGGGTTAAACCTGTCAGACAGAAACTTCGCCTAGTTCATCCAAAGAAAACTGCAACAATCAAGGTAGAAGTAGAAAAGTTACTAAAGTCTAGTTTTATTTATCCCATACCTTTGACTGAATGGGTTTCCAACATCATTATGGTCACCAAGAAACAAGGGATAATTCGTGTTTGTGTCAATTATAGGGATCTAAATAAGGCTTGTCTAAAGGAAAATTACCCTATGCCCTTTATCGACCAAATCATCGATAATTGTGTCGGAAGTGTCATTTTATCTTTTATGGATGGATTTTCTGGATATAAACAGGTCGACATTTTACCTGTTGATCAACACAAAATAGCCTTCATTTTCCCATGGGGGACTTTTTCCTATTGGAAATTACCTTTTGGCCTTAAAAATATTGGAGCCACATTTCAGTGGGCTATGTCGTATGCTTTCCACAACATCAAACATATTGTTGAACCCTATCTCAATGACTTTTCATCTCATTCAGCTACTCGACATGATCATATTGGTCATCTAAGGGAAATCTTTCTTAGATGTAGGTTTTACAACATACTTTTGAACCCCCATAAATGCATCAGGGAAAATCCTCAGCTTCGTAGTATCCAAATATGGGATTAGGGTGGATCCCTTAAAAGTCAAATCCATTCTCGCTTTACATCCTCCAAACAATCATACCCAACTACAAAGTTTGAAAGGGAAGGAAAACTTTCTTCGTCGTTTTATATACAATTATGTCAAAATTACTAAAGGATTCATGAGACTATTGCAGAAAGATGCCCATTTCATCTAGGATGCAACTGCTCAATACTCCTTTGATGATCTCAATAATGCTCTAACGAATACACCATTGTTACATCCCCCAACTATGCGAAATATTACATCCTTAATTTGGTTTCCTCTGCTTCCACTATTACCATGGTGTTAGTACAAGAGGATAATGACAGCATCAAACATGTGATCTACTATTTAAGTAAGATCCTTTCAGGTCCTGAACTTCGTTATTCACATGTTGAAAATTTGGCTTTGGAAGCAGTCATTGATGTCCAAAGGTTTCACCATGATATTTCTCTTCACACTACCATGTTCATTATCGACTCGAACCCCATGTATCACATCTTGACTCGTCAAGTAATTGGGGGGGAATATTCCAAATGGATCGTCATTCTCCAAGAATTTGATCTCGAGTTGGCCAAATCCAAAGCTAAGAAATCATTGGTCTTTGTGGAATTAATTTGTGACCTTCCCCATACTGATGAGAATATTGATCCCAGTGATCCCCTCCCCGATGAATCATTGTTCCTCGTTATTACTTTTGATCTATGGTATGGAGACATTCTTCTCTATCTCCAGACCCAACTCTTCCAGCCAGGAATTTAACGTGATAAACGACGTTGCATTAGACACCATTCAAAGCACTACCTTATAATTGGTGACACTTTTTATCGTTGAGGTATTGAAATTGTTCTATGACGTTGCTTAACCCATGAAGAGGTTGAACAAGTTTTAAATGACTATCACCTTGGAGATTCTGGCGGTCATATTTATGGGATGGCTACAACCCAAAAAATATTATGTGCCGGTTATTTTTGGCCTTCCATATTCAATGACTGCATCGAGGCCATTAAAAAATTCCCACCCTGTCAGATCTTTTAGAAGAAAAAATGTACCCACCCAGCTCTACTCCATCCCATTTTCACCATCGACCCCTTTGCAAAATGGTGTATTGATTTCATGCAATGTAAGCCTACATCAGCTAGGGGGCATAGTTATATTATCGTCGTCGTCGATTATTTCACTAAATGGGTTGAGGCTATGTATACATTTCTTAACAATGGTCGAACTGCAGCACTTTTTGTGTTCAATCACATCATCACTCTCTTCAAAGTCCCACGAGCTATTGTAATCGATCATGGATCGCATTTCCAGAACCAGATGATGGGTGAATTGTACACCAAGTTATATTTTCTTCATGAAAATTCATCCCCTTACTATCCTCAGGAAAATGGACAAATTGAAACCATCAACAAAGTCTTGAAGACCATGCTTCAACGCATGGTGGGGGGAAACAAAACCTCTCACAATTTTCATATCTTCTCCACACTCTAGGCTTATCAGACTTCAATTAAAACTGCCACTAGATTTACACCCTTCCAATTGGTATACGGGTTGGAAGTAGTGTTGTCGATTGAATGAGATATCTCATCCTTGAAACTCACCATAGAAATCCTACCCCATACTTATGTCGAATAATAACGATTTGTATATATAACAAATTTCAATGAAACCCATCGCAATGTTGCTCTCATCAATGAGACATATTAAAAACACATCAAGACTCAATACGATAAGTTTGTTCAACCTTGTGCTTTTGCAAAAGGAGATCTGGTCTGGGTCTATGACCAAGATCATGACAAACTTGGTATAGGTAAGTTAAAACCTATGTGGCACGGGTTGTACATCATAAAAAATGTGCTACATAGAGATGCTTACGCTTCAGTGGATTACGATGGATTATCTATCGGTGAGCCCCAAAATGGGCTTTACCTAAAGAATTACTATGCATAGAATATCTCGCATGTGTGCTTTGTACATTATTGTACTATATGTTTTTGGTTTAGTGTGTCTTTTCTTTTGTGTGCACAAGTTTTACCCCATTCTTTAAAGTTGCTTATACTTTGCTTTGTGCTTAAATGCACAGATTTCATCATCCTTTCCTATCTATTTTGGATTCGCATATGGCGCTAGTCGACATATCCAGAATATCGCTTATGCATCTTGGGTCATCTACCACTCTGGCGAGTTAGTGAGTTCAAGAGGAATTTTCCTCGGATATGCAACTAATAACATTGGAAAATATCATGTTGTCATTAGACTTTTAATCAAAGCTTCTTATTTAGGTATATCTCAATTGATTCTCAACTCGTGGTCTGTCGACTAAATGCGAATATGTTGTTCGTAATCCAATTTTTCTACGTCTCCATCTAAGGGTTCTCCATCTCGAAAGAGCTTTTGAATTTCTAGAATATAGACATATATCAAGAGAACTTAATAACCATGAGTTTTCTTCTCCACCATGTGAAGAAGTCATCAGTAAAGCAAAAGGATGAGGGTTCATTCCCCAACCAAGGTGAAAAACTCGTCCACCTTTCCATGCGGAGCTCGAATGCACGGTATGTTATCTATGCAACCTACGGTTTCATCTGTAGAACTCACTATAGAAAGAATGGAACCAAGAATGATATGTATCCAAAGTGTTTATGTCTGCATATTCTACACTTAGAGATATTCTCTTTGATGTTTCTTAAGAACCCCGCACTCCAGTTAAAAATCCTAGGCTCCAAGCACTGAATAGCATATGATATCTAAGACTTGGAAGCAAGGTGAGCACTAGTGCTTCCCGCCAGTTTTGTGATAGCAAAGAGAATGGATCATAGAGATAATTCCAACACGTCTTTAATGATGATCCTTCTCCCTACCAAGCGTGATCCTGACACATAATACTAGACATTATATGCCTATGTTGGTTGTGGAGTACACCAGTGTCCATACAAAAGGATGGTTTCTCCCCTCTTTGAGAGCCCCATTAGGAAATACACATCATCAATGTCAATCTCAAGCATGTGAGATTTTATTCGGAGTGTTTTCTCATCGTTGTCCCATAACCCAATCAGATACTCGAGTAAAATGACTTATTTTCTCATGTTTTGTAGCTTGAAGTACTTTAGCAAACCATAGTTTCGTAGAGATTCCCTCACTTGAAGGTCTTGTAAGGAATCCATATCATCAAATCCATGTTCTCTTTCCTTCCATTCAATCATATTGGCTAGTGCAGACCTGCAAATTCACAAAAGAATTACATTAGCCAAGTTTCAAGAAGAGGAATTACTTTTTCACAGCCCAAAAACCAAAAACAAATTAACTTTTGCACCCAGTGCTCCTTGGAAAGAAAAAACAGAGTGCTAGTGCTCCCCTAGAATACATACCAAGGCATTGAAATCTCGAACAACTCCCCCCTTTATTACTTAAGGGAGTGTCGACCATGTTCGGCATTGTAGGGATTTAGAAGGAGACCAAGCTCATGAAATAAAGGTTGAAATTAAACAAAAAGACATGTACATGAATGATAAAGGCCAGAGTACCAACCTGATCTAGACGGAATTGCAAATGGTCACCTGTAGCTCCCACAATCAATGCTGAAAAAATCACTCCAAAGGGGGGAAAACTCAAAGAAAAGGGAAAATGTAAAATGAAAGGTGAGAATGAATTGTTTTTCCATAATTGATTTTTAATATGTCCAAATTGAGTCATTTGCACCCTTTTTCATATTAATAATATTTATTTTTTGAGTTTTTTCCTAATTTTTTAAAGAAATTGCTAACATTTTTTCCCATAATAACTTGATTATGTACGAAATTACGAAGCAGAGATTTTTTGGATGAACTTGCGACGTTATTGAGCAAACTTTTCCATACTTCAAGCTCATTAAAATATGAATAGACGTTTGTTGGGCGGTAGATTATCCATTTTTTGATCCCAGCAGACTAACTACGAAAAAATAACGCTCTAGTCAATTTCAGCTAGAAAGTTCTTCGTCGTATCATTTTATACTTTTTCGGACCTTGGAGACTAAAAATTACGAAAAAGGACAACCTTAGAATTTTCTTTAAGTTGTTTTCAAACTCCCTAAACATGAAAAACAATTGATATTTCCTTCTCTAGACTCACAAAACTACACATTGAAGGGCCCATCTGGGGACGAACCCTTACTTCTTCCAGTTCGCTAAATAAAGTAAGAGGAACTTATTGAAGGTGAGTTATATCAAGCATGTGTTACCCTCCTCGAGCTTGTTAAACGAAAAAGAGGTACTCATCTATCTGGATGGGGGGGGAATTGAAGGAAGTGGGTCAAGTTTCTTGAGATCTTTTAAGGCAACTCTTATGGTCACCCTTGAACATGACGCTTGTTTTCATCTCCCCATACACTTGGATAATCAATTAAGCCTCTGCACTGAACCAATCCTATGATTCTTTCTACTCCTTTGGCCCATCCAAAGAATGACCTGGCACTCACTGTATTATGTTTGGTCCACTCTGAGTCTATGATGCCAATTATTATGTTGTGCCTTAGTGTTCAAAGGAAGTATTCACCTCAAAATTCAGACATCTACAATGTTACAAGTTCCCATACCTGTGTCAATCCATTTTCATCTACTATATATTATCACTTTCCTATGATGAGTTTCGTGTCGATTGATGGGGGATACATCAATGCCCTCCTTCAACAAGTATTTTCCTATCGACTTCAACAAATTATCCAGGAAATAGACTTAGGAACACATCAGTACCTTGGGACATGCATGCCTCAATGGTAGGCCTCCTCGCATTTGGCAGTGTGTATGCGTCAATGACCCATGACCAATTTATTCCACAGATGTTCGACTTCGGCTCATTATTCACATTCATTGGATTGTACTTTAAAAGTACCTTGAGAATCATCGATCTCAATGGTGATTTCTCTCGTACTTGTTAATCATACACCTCAATGATTGGTAATCAAGTGGTTTATGTTATGTTCGACATCAAATCATTTATTCACATGGACAGAATCGTTTTGTTATAGGATCGGGACAAAGACCCTGGGTTGAGTATTCATCTACATATACACTTTACCAAGGTTGCAATGGTGATTATCCGACCGATATACATGTTTTAACATAGATCCACTTTGTATTGGTTTGTGGCTATGTTCTTATCACATTATCGCTCCACTATGTATTCTTTCATGGTTGTGATCAAGTTAGGTCATAGAGAGATGGATCCACATTGTATCTTTGGTGTCCATATCCTTAGTCAATATCATCATAGATCCACAGTGTATTTATTGACAGTCGTGCTTTGAGTCATTCGTATTCTGAGCATAGGTATGCCTGCCTCAGGAATGGAACACATATTAACATTGTTTGATGGTTGTATGCAGCATCTACCAGGTTCTCCAACTCGATACCCTTGCTTCGAAGAATATACAAAGTGTTTCGTCCATTAGCATTCCTTTTTTTACTTCACACTTTTGGGGGAAATCTGTTACACATCAAAATTCCTCACTTCGACAGTGTTGCACTTTCATTGTCACAAGTGTTGTAAGTGTCGCACTTTTTTTCGCAAGTTTCATAAGTGTTACATTCGCTTTTCCTAAGTGTCGCATCTCGAAGTACACCATGAAAACACTTGATACAACCCCTAAAACATGTTAGAAGAATAAACCATGTCATATTACAGTCAGAACAAGTATTTTTACTAGGGATTTACTCATCTTCGTGAATTTTTGGAAGATCAATGCTCCCTTGCTCATACACAGGGAGCGCTAGTGCTCCTTGTCCATATCAGGGGGAACATTGCAATGCTCTATTTCCAATTTTAAGGAATCATTGAGTTGGTTGAGGAAATCTTAGAGGAAATCCCACTTTCCTCTAAAGACAACAATGGATGGATTAGGTTAGTTTTGCTCGAATTTAACTCCAGGGGTGCATCTAAGGAATATATCACAACTATTGGAACCATATCCTCAACTAATTCCAAATATAACCAAGGTAGTTGAGCCTCTCAAAGCCTATAAATGGCAGCATTCACATGGTGTGTCACACTGTCCCATTATGTTGATCAACTACCCAAAGTTGACATTATGATACCTCCCACTGTGATCAAGGATCCATTAGGTGATATAGAAAAGACATGTAGGAGCACTTCCATATGCTCCTTTTTTGAAAAATTGGAAGCTAAACCAATTGTGTTTCGTTCAAAATTGACCAACCCATTTCCTTTTGTTGAGTTGACTAAGAACTCTAGTGAGCCAAAGTATGATATCCATACAACCAAAACGTGTCTACTAGGAGATCTAAAAGGTTGTACAAGCTGAGAGCAACAATGTCCAAGTACACACCAAGGTTGGTTCAATTGTTGGAGGGAAGTAATGACTTATCTCTTCCTATCCATCTACAAAATAAATACCAAACTTGTTAAAATTGTGCTTGCTATGGGGCTCCATCATCATCCCTCCTATGTCGGATGTTGGGACTGAATTCTCATTTTGTGTTAATAACTATATGATTTTCGAGTCTAAAATAGATGTTGCAAAGCTTGGGTTGTTTATCTTTTCACATGTGTTCATTCCTCTAAAACAGTCAATAGCACTTGTATCGTTTTGTGGTCTTCTTTATAAACAATATGATTACTTGCATATTGTTAAATACACACATATCATTTCCATGTATAGTATGTGCATGAACGGTTATGCTTTCAAACATTTTAACACGAAGAACCTATTATATATTGATGGTCATCCAATAACTCATGGAAAAATTGTAGGGTTCATAAATGGTTGTAGGTACTCATTATTCAATGAAAATTTTTTGTTTGAGGAACACTCCAATGATAAAAAGTTCAATATGAAAAACATTCATTCATATTTATTGTTTTGTATGCAATACATAGTTTCTCTCCCAGTGACGAGTTGTTAATAAACTATAACTTTCATAGACCACCAATCAATCATCACAAGCGGATTTCATTAAGAATACCTTTAGGCGTCCCCTTGAGGCATAATAAAAAAATCATTGAGTAATTGTGTTTTTCGATTTTTAGTGGAATTAATGTAACTTTATTACTTAATTCAACATTTGTTTTATAAAGTGGTTGGTTGCATGATTATTGGAAAAAAAAAATTACATGCTTATAATGAATGTTTGGTTGAATGTTTGAACATACTAAATGTATTATATTTACTATTATCATCTATTTAATGTCCAATAATTTTTAAATTAGGATTTGAATGATGAACAACATCTCTACTATCTATTGTTTCACTCCTCTACAATGTCACCATGAAATAAGGTTGGTAAACAAGTACAAATCGAAGAGGAAGAATACCAAGCATGGTTGAATCAACCACGTATTCAATTCCCACTACATCCTTAGACACCAATTCATAATATCTATAGTAACAATGGTTATTCACATGTTAGGGACAAAAACAATGATAGAGAGGTTGGTATGGATGATTTCTTATGGGATACCCATGTCATGCAAGGAATGTTGTTAATGCATTTGAGTAAGATGAGTTGGAGAACGATGCTCATATCATTGATACCTTCTTTGAAATCCTGAAATATGCTTCCACCACCCCTCTCTGTGTACATGGGTCAAGGTCTACCAGCCTAGGGACAAAAATGTTTCTTACAACTTGAAAGTAATGTATGGTGTGTCAAACACGTGTTTCTTGGCTCTACTAAGTGTTACACATCAAAATTCCTCACTTCGATAATGTTGCACTTTCATTGTCACAAGTGTTGTAAGTGTCACACTTTTTGTCGCAAGTGTCACATTCACTTTTCCTAAGTGTTTCATCTCGAACGAAACCATGAAAACACTTGCTACAACCCCTAAAACATGTTATAACAAGAATCCCAATCATCTAACAGTCAGAACAAGTATTTTTACTAGGGATTTACACATCTTGGTGACTTTTTGGAAGATCGGCGCTCCCTTGCTCATACACAAGGAGTGTTAGTTCTCCTTGTCATAATTAGGGGGAGCGTTGTAGCGCTATGTTTCCCATTTTAAGGGAGCACTGATTTGGTTGAGGAAATATTGGAGGAAATCCCACTTTCCTATAAACACAACTATGGATGGATTGGGTTAGTTTGGTTCAAATCTAACTCAAGGGATGCATATAAGGAAGATATCACAACTATTGGAGTCGTATCCTCAACTAATTCCAAATATACCCAAGGTATATGAGCCTCTCAAAGCTTATAAATGGAGGCATTCCCATGGTGAAAAGGGAGAGAAAATAAGAAAAGCATTGTTATTTTGATTGTGGATCTTTCGAGCAAGGGTTGGACGAGGAGGACTTGGAGAGGTTGTTGCAACATCATCTGAAGATTGTAAGTTTCCTTTTGAAGTTCTCATCTAATATACTTGGCATATTTCCTTCAAGTATGTGGTTTCATGTACGTGTCTATGTTTAATTGTATTTGCATAGATGAATTTGTTTTGCCTAATCCCTTAGAGTAGAAGGAAGTCACTTGTTTCTTGGTGTTCATTGTAGGTATTGATTTGTGCTAGAAGTTGGATCAATATTGTGGATAGGAGCATCTAGGACAAACGTCGTAAGCAGAGTACATTCTACTTTACCTTATATTCTCTTTTTCGATAATAAAAATGATTTTATAGGAATGGTAGTGTCCAAATGATTGTTTATGTCTTGGTATAGGGGTTAGTAATCCAAGGGAAAATTCACATGTCCGCAGGGGAATATTTATGTAACACTAAGGTAACTAACCTTTAAGTCCCTTATATTTTAATGAATCTTGTCACACAATAAATAATCAAAAAAATTATACATGCTTAATGATAATGTACATTTATAGTGTCCACTAATTGCAAGTTATTCAAATATAAGTTACTTCCAAGTTTTAATGTCCTCCCTAGAAGTTGCAAAGTGGCAAAGCAACCACTATAAAGTTTTCACATTGAGTACATAATATATCACACTTGTTCGAATGATTATATTATTTATATAGGTGAATATGTGGATAGAGAGATATGTCCAGAATGTGAGCATGAAAGGTAAAGGGTCGTGCATAAGGCTATAATCCCTAGTATTCAAAGGATATTTTGTTGCAAAGAATTATCCCTATTTCACAAGTGGCATATCCCACATAGAAGTGAGCTAAGGGTTATGCAAATCCCAATGGATTTAATATCCATGAAGCAAATAGAGGATACATGGATTGATAAATTCAAGGATAAAGTACAAATCCTTCGATTGAGCATACCCATGAATAAAATTAACCTATATTCCCTATGAAACACCAACTATTTTATTTGGCCAATGGTATTGATTTATTATAATATCTCCATGGTTGTCCATGAAGAAAGAGCATCTTATGTTGGATCTTATAGTTCCCCATAAAATACAATTGAAGAGAATGGATGTGTACCTCCAACTAATGGTCGATGAATTGAAGAAACTATGTGAAGGGACACATGTATATTATGTATCAAGACCCATATTGACATAGAGGTCTTTTATGTTGTATGGCATATGTGCATACACCATGCACAATTATCTAGGACTAGGATTTTGCGTTATAAAGGTAGTAATGAATTTTTTTCCAACCATGATATTATTTGCATACTTAATTTGTTGCAATTTTCTTCTTTGGCACTAGTGTCTTATGTATCCAATAGCATCAAGGGTCTTGCAATAAAAGGGTACCATACATGTAAAAGTTGTGGAACTTCTATAAATGTTAGGTGGTTCAACGATTTAACAAAATTGGTGTACAAGTGCGCAAGGGTAATCCTCCTACAAGACCACCCTTATAAAAGAGTGGCATCTACTTTTAATGGTAAACCAAAGGGAACCTAGAGACTTGAAATAATTACCTTGGCAAACTAGCTTATGTTATATGAAACAGAGAAGGAGAAGGAAATTACATAATTACTCGATCCCAATGGGGAACTTATGCTCAATGATACTAAATTTTTTGAGACCTATGTTAATAAAATGTCCATTTGAATGAAAAGGAAATATATAATTTACAAGATTCCATATTGGGAGCATCTTAAGATTACCCACTTACTAGTAGATCCCATGCATATGTTCAAAAATGTTTCATCTTCTTTATGGAGGCACATATCATCCGAAAAGAGTGACACATTGGGTGTTAAGAGAGATCTTGTTTCTTCGAAATTTACTAAAAAGAAGCATTGGTCAAGAAATATTTTAGAGGAGAGGCTAGTCCCTCCTGGTCTTTTAAAGAAGGTGATGTAGCATGGACTTTGAATCCTAGATGATCTATCTCTAGCAAAGGATGTTATATTGGATGTGAAGGTGTCTTCTTTATACAATTCGACTCTATGGCATTTATTCACAATAGGAAATTTGTTGAGGTTGAAATCAAGTGACCATTTGAACCTCTATGTATGTTGATTGCATCCTTATTTTTCCACAGTGTAGGTTATATGCTATGCACTCACAACTTTATGCCAATTAATTGTGTACATGTGTTTTTATAGTGGCATTATCCTTTGATCATGTATGGTTGTATGAACCCCTACGACCTATTGCACACTGTATCTAAATTATCCACATTTGTATGTTGGATTACATCAAAGGAGATTCACATGGCTAGCATTCCAAGGTAGCATCAAGATATAGTTGACATCATTTGTATGTTTGAGAAGGAATTGCACATGAGTTTCATGAAATTGTAGATCAATCTTTTAATTCACCTCATTGGTGAGGTTGAATTACTCAATGTATTCTCATGTCATCGATGTTCTTCTTAGATAAGTACGTGAAAAATATGAAGGGTTTTATTCAACAAAGGGTGAAACTTGACGAGTCCATGTGAAAGGGTACATAGTATATGAATTATTCTATTGCACTAATAAGTACATAAACAAAATTGACAACACGCGAAGCAAAGTGGTTTGGGTTCACCATCGAGATGAGGACAAAAGGGAAGGGGAACTACTCCAAACCAATGAGAAAAATCTCATGATAAAGAGTAAGTCACTTATCTTTTGTCAATTTTCTATAGAGTAATTGTTTAAATTGAATTAGATAATATATGTTTGATCTCATTATATTTGTTTTGATTTCATGACTACATTAGAGAATTTAAAAATTTATTCCATCAATAAATTTATTCTTTACAATGCAAAGGAAAGACAATCATGGGTTGTGTTGTATGAAGAGAAGAAAAGGAAATGAGACAATAACATAAAATAAAATAAAAATTAGAAACTTTAATTGTATAAGCATGTCTTATCATGGTCATTTAAAATAAAATATGTCAATGATCTATCCCAATAGTTGGGCGGCTGACCAAATCAAAGAGAAATGTGGTGCATTCAATCGTTACCCATGTGGTGAAGAGGATGCTCCAAACATAGGGATCAAGTGCAACAACTTTGTAATAATATATCCATGTCAAATGTTCATTTTATAATGCACATTTGAGTTATAGCATGTATTATGTTTTTATTAATGCTTGGATTACTAGAACTGTGACATTGTCCTTTGTTTGCATTTTTACAGGTGCACTTGTTCCCAACTACATGGGCATATGGATATTATTTTCACATTGAGGATGCTAATGATGGACATGTCACACTTGACTATGGAGTGGAGCTCAAGTTTGACCAATCTAGTTGTGTTGGCCACCATGATCAGAAACTAATAGTGAGGAAGTTCAATTGTGTTGGAAAAATACAAGAGATCATGCAAGTGAACTTCTTATCTTTCTAATGTGTTATTTTTAGGTGCAAGTGGTGGGATACCTTTAACTAGAGTAATGTAAAGTAAGATCGTGACAATGGGATAATATGTATTAACTCTAAAAAGATGTGAGATGAAAAGAATGAGACTTATGTTTTCCCAAAACATTTCAACCAAATGTTTATTTACCCAAATGTGTTGGTTAGGGAGTAGTGGCTCGTACTAAGTCATGATATGATATCAAAACATGTTTCTAAGAACAACATTGTTACCATGCCAAGTGAGGAATATAATCAAGGTGATGGTAAATAATAGTGATACATACATGTTTTATTTAAACATTTATGTTGTGGATGTATCATTTTATTATGGTTTTATATAATTGTGCAACTATTTATGAATTCTTAATTATCATAGTTTTACTTAGTATTTTTAGTTATGTAATGATAGTTATTTGGAAAAACGGTCATCCAAAACCATGGTAGAGAATAAAAGTATAATTAGTGGTTATTTCAAAAATGAGTATATTTAGGCATTATTAGTTGTCACGAAGTTGCAATCATTCAAGGGGGTGGTAGGTGAAACAGAGGATGATCATAGACATCGAAGGAAAAATAGAAATGTTGTAAGCTTGGGGAAAAGGAGTGACAACAAATAATCAAGTAGAGATACATGCATTGTTCCTTGGAGACCTTGCTCAAAATATTAAGATTGCTATGGTATTTGGGGATTTATCATTAGTCATTATCCAAGTAAGCAATTTCAACGTACAATACAGATCAATCCTATCTAGATTGATCAAGAGGATCAAATGATTTGTTTCTTATTTCAAAAAAATCTATTTCTTTCAAATTCATCACACGTGTAATTGATAGGCAAATGGATTAGAAAAGTTTGTAGTTTATCTTAAAAAATGGGTATTAATTAAAAAATGTGAGCAACCCTAAATTGTTATTAATCCCTTAAGTGTGGAGAATCCAAGTTGATTTCATGTTATGGTTTGGAATAATATTGGCATATGTTCTTTGGAGAGGTTCGAGGAGGATGTCATAAATCCTCCTTGCCTTATATTACCTCTCTCACACTTCAAATGTTGTAAGCATGATGGGGGTATTAACTTTGAAGCAATATGATTTCATGGCATGGGGGGGATCTCTTTAGGTTATTTCCAAAGCATATGGTTGTTGGCTATGGAAATATTTGGGTTTGTTTTGTATTGGGATTCTTTGTTTGTATGTAGCGAGGAATTGACCATGAAGATTTTATAGATTAGTTTTGTGCAAGGAGCATGTGGTTTCTTTAGGAATTGTGGTTGCTCTAACCACTATTGGACCCATTTTTCTATCTCTATTCGTAGTGAAGAGAATTGTGGTATTGGATTTGTGGGTGAGAATCATTTGGTCTCATCATACCTCTCTGTCTCAATATCAACCATGCCTAAGCATAACCACTCAAGCAATTGTGCCAATTGTGGAATAATAGAGATTCGTAAGGTATTGAGGAATATGGCCAGTCATTTGGTAGGTTTCCACATGAAAATTTCACACACCAACATACAATTAGAGAGTAAATTAATAAATCAAGGGAAATTAGAAGATAAATTACGAATGCAAAAGTAGAAGATGGAGAAAATAATGGCAAAATTTTACATGCACTACAACATTATCCTAGGTTTTGATCATAGTTTTTGGTCTCTTGTGGGATTTCCCTTTGATTCCATAGGCTCGGTTAAGGAAGACTAACTAGAGGATTTGATGGTGTAAGAATCTTAGGAAGATCATGTAAACATTCTACAAACATAGTAGGAAATTAGAAGCCCAAGAATGGGAGACATTGCAATGGAAGAAGTATACAATGGGCATGACTTCACCTAGTGCTAATAGGTTTTATGCATTGATAATGTATTTTGTTAGGAGGGTATTTATCATGTTATATACATACATATTCTCCCAGAAACATACAGGAAGTAGGTATAGTCATAATATATAATGGATAAGTAGTTTTTTGAAAACTTGGAAATTTTGCTTTTGGTACTACAATGTAATGGACAATATGTATCTTTTGCTAACTGGTTTTCTTGCAAATTTCATATATCAATATAGTTATATATGTTTCTATGGAGGAAAAAAAATGCAATTGTTCCAAAAAGGTAATACAATACAAAATTATTTGTTTCTTCATTTCATGATTGTTGGGTTTGTGTTTTGACTATTTTGTTTCGATGGACAAATCCTTTTTGCATACAATATTACATATGTTATGCTCTCATTTATCCATTTTGAAGGTTTTCTCAAAGCTCTATATATCAATTCACCATGAATTCACACCAAGTATGTATAATTATTGTTTTTACAATGATTTTATGCTTAATTCATCTCATTTTGATGTTTATAAAGATCTAACATATGGTTTGTTTGCAACAGGGCATAATTGTGATCTCATCCTCCATCTGATACCTCGTCTGACACTTCGTTCAGCACTTGATCCAGCACATGATCCGGCACTCGAAGCGCATTGAAGTTGGCGATTGGTATATTGGCAACCTTTGATGGACGAATTGGGGATCTGGGTTTTATGCCCCCTCGTGCCCTCTAGCTATAGCTCTCGACACACCTCAGATTGGGCAGTTGCAGCAACTGTTGAGTGGCACACAAGATTGTTAGAAGATTATGTTGTTAGAACGCATTTAATGAGTTTACTATTTTTAGAGAAGGTCGACCCTTCCAGTGGTCGACCTCTCAAGCTATGTAATCACCTATATATACTATTGTCTATGGCATGAACTAGGGAGACGAATTTTATTATTTGATACAGACATTATCACCATTGTGTACCATACTTTGTTTTTATGCTTAATGATAGTGTTGCGTTGATTTAGCCTCTACGTTTTCCTATTGGAGTATAGCCACGACCTGCTAAGGGGCCCACCAGTGGTCTGGGTGATTGTGTATATCAGTACATATTTGCATTTATCTTGTTGTCTTACTTATATTTTGAAATTGGATCTTTACTATATTAATTTCTCAATTTCAATTGTTGTTGTGTCTAGAGGTTAATTACAGATTGCTTATCTAATTCATTTTCCTTAATTTCAAATTGCTTCATGAACTGTGTATATCATATAGGGACGTCAATTATTGTGTGTTAATAATTATATCTTGTTTGCAGGTTGTAGGAGCTGGTTAATTACAGTGTGATGGTTTTTTCTTCCTAGTTATAAGTTACTCTGCAGGGTATTAATTTAGATAGGTTCATTTGAAGTTTTGATAGATTAGTTGTTTTAAGTTTTGATAGATTTGACAAGGTACTAATTTAGATAGGTTTAATTGCAATTTTGATTACTCTTTGTAGGTCTGTTTCATTCATTAGTTTTCCCTCAGCATGATAGGATAGAAATAGACTTTGAGTTATGATATTTAATAGCATTTTGATTGATTTTGAAGTATGATTCTTAATGATAGATTAGTTCATTTTAGATTATGAAATCTCAGTTATGGATTTGAGTTGTAATTTATAATTAGCATTAGTAAAGAGTTATAGGTTTGCACAGAATGTTTTTATTTTCATTTTAGGTGTGAATTTGAATTAAGATTTTTAATTAAGTGTTAAATTATGAGTTTATGAGTTTATAGCTTTGCTTGAGTTTATGATTTTAATAGAGTATTTTTCAGCAGTTGTATGACAAAGTGAATGATTGATGCACAATTTTTAGAGATCACATGGACCCAAAGGGCAGATACATCAAAACCAAACCAAAACTTCTGATCAAGGTTCCTTCTAACCTTTTTGGAGGAAAGAACACTCCAACCATAAACTCTGCAGATCGATACCGGAAAAAAGGGGTTAGCTCAACCCAAAGAGATAAAGAAGTCTCTAAAGAGACCAAAACTAGGGACACTATAGAGCAGATAATTGAAACTTCAACAATAGTGGCATAGGAGGCTAGACCACTCAGGCCTTCATCAGAACTAGCCAACACAACCTTTGCTTTTTCACCACCAACAGGGGACTCTAACTTTGTATATATCATTGACCCTGAATAGGTGATTGCTCTTTTTGGTAGTTTAGCCAATATAATTGTTTCCTAAGTTGAAATAGAAACTTTGGCACCAATAGTTTCAACCAGCTCGAGTAAAGCCTCGAACATCCAAACAGTAGATAAATCTTCCCATCGAAGGGATACCCTTCCTGGAAAAGAACCTTAGGATACTTTGTTATCTTCAAGGATAAAATGATTTAGGTACTCTCTCTTTGGAAACCAAATCAGTATGGATGATCAAGAGGATCACAACCATGTAAGACACGACGATGGAGAAGAAGTTGGAAACTGAACAGCAACCACCTTTGGGTTTCCAATTTTGGATACCACACAGAATGTCAACATGAAGAACATTCCACTATTTGCATTGTCCACCTTTTATGGTAAAATAAGTGAAGACCCAAATACCTTCCTATTTGAGTTTAACATCCTGTGTAGAAGCTGCAATTACTTGCAAGATGCCCAGAAATTAAAACGTGTTACTGCCACTCTCAAGGATTTTGCACTAAGATGGTTCATGGGGTTAGGAGAGTCCAGTATTAGGTCTTGGGAAGACATGAACGCTATATTTATTAAAAAATACCAAGACTACTGCAAGTCCAAGGATTCTTGTAATGATATTTTTAAGATTCAACAGTTAGAGGATGAGAGTCTCGAGGATTACATGGAACGGTTAGCTTATATCTCATAGAAATCGAAATACCATGACCTTCCAGATGATGCAGTCATAACTCTTTTCCTTAAAGGAATTTTGGAAGAATACCTAGAGACACTTAACATGATGGAATCAGGTGACATCTCCCATAAACCATTTACTAAAATCTGTGAAATGTGTACGAATTACTCGAGGAGTAGAGCCAAAACTGGGAAGAGTGTGCAGGATCCTTATAGTAGAAGCCTAAAAACAATTAGTTCAGGTGGCATCACAAGGGTAGAGATAGGAAACCTATTAGAGAACTTCAAAACCGATATATTAAGTACAATAGGTTCCCATTTGGACACCATAAAGATTAAAAAGAAACAGGAGGAGGATAATGCAGCAATGTGCATATTTTGTCCAAGATGAAGGAGGAAGCATTCCTCAAGGGAGTTCCCATTAGACAATATTTCAGTTTTTCACTTATGCACTGAAGACCACCCAACTGAAAAATGCCCATCATTGCCCGATTTATTGGACATTTACAGAAGTGGGGATCCTGGGGAATCCTCTTATGCACCTAGGAGGCCATGCAATCCTAGGGTTCAGCCTACATACCAGGATCTACCACCTCAAGTTCCACCCTATTATCAATAACCACAACATTGGAACTCACCGAATCGGAAAAACTAGTCTACACAGTACCACCATTCTTGGCTACAAGGATGGAGAGGAGGGAATACCCAAGGAAACACTCAGGCTCCACCTATACCTATGCCCACTCATCCTTACCCACAGT
This sequence comes from Picea engelmannii, assembly GCA_009831015.1. NCBI lineage: Eukaryota > Viridiplantae > Streptophyta > Pinopsida > Pinales > Pinaceae > Picea > Picea engelmannii. The sequence goes on along the minus strand of ML784125.1, from coordinate 265,026 downwards.
TTCCACTGAACATCCAGCAAATTTTTTCGAGTTTCGTTCCCTCACCCTTACCTCATATTCCACAACAACCTCAGCAATACCAGAATACAATCTCCCCAATACCGACATTATTACTGGCACAACCAATGCCCAATCCAAATAACAAACCAACTCAACCTCTTCACAATGTTGAGATGAAAACCTTCCTGACATATGTCATTTATCTTGTTCCATTACATGAGATTCATCTAAGGTTGAGAAAATTTCTGGATAGACATAGGCCTTCAGTGGTCATCCAAGAAGAAGAAGAAGATGAAACTTTTGAAAAACCCACGGATGACACTAAGTGGGAAGATGTTATCATTCCTAAAGACCAGGAACCAAAGCTTCCCCAAAATGAATCTTCACATATTACAAAGGCCCCTCCTTATCCAGAAAGATTAGCGACTAAAAAACCTACAATTCGACTGGAATTTGACATTTTAAATGAATTGAAGAATATTTGTGTCAAAATTCCGTTGTTACAAGCCATAAAGGACATTCCAATTTATTGTAAGGTGGTCAAATAATTATGTATTAAGAAACCAGGTAGGAAACAGAAGGATCCTCCAACAGTACATTTGATAGGAGAATTCTCTAAATACATATCAGAGCAGCCTACGGTCACAAAGTATGGGAACCCAGGGAACCTCGTGGTAACAATAACCATTAATAAGGTTCCCATTGGAAACACTCTCATAGACCTAGGGGAAGCCATTAATGTTATGATTGTTACCACCCTGGAGGAATTACAGTTAAAACCTCTTCTTAGACCTACCCCAACTATTTTGGAATTAGCATATGAGACAAAGGTTATACCTAAAGGAATCTTGGATGATATTATAGTTACAAGCCTCATGGGAATATCCAGCACAATTTCTTGGCATTCATTCAAAGGATTTTTCTAAAGGGCATCTCGTTATCTTGAGAAGACCTTGGTTGGCCACTGCTAATGCATTTATTGGTTGTAGAGAAGGTGAAATGACCATCTCTAATGGACTTTCTATACAGAAGCTTACCATATACCCACCAGCTCAACCTATTATGGAGAATCTATGGTGGCTTGAATTTCCATATGAGAATGAGAACTAGGAAGAACCTGTGTTTCCAAGTGATCATTCCTGGGCACTTCGGGAGCAAACAACGGAAAATGTGCTAAATCAGTTTATTTTTTCTATCACATGTGTTGATTTTCCAAAATCTTTTCCCCAATTTGAGTACATGTTTAGGGGATAATTTGAGGAACAGTTGGACCCATGAAATTTGTCTTCGACATCTTTTATTTTTGAGATAGATGAGTCTACCACATCTTATACCATGCCCTATGAGATTAGTCCAGGGAAATTCCTACATATAAATTCCAGACTAGATGCAGACCAAAAAATACAGTTAGTAAATGTCCTTAAACAACAACCAGGGGCATTCTCCTAGGAATACATTGATATGAAGGGTATGCACCCTGACACATGCATTCATCACATATATACCCAGGCAGAAGTAACACATGTTAGGAAACCTGAGAGAAGGATGAATCTGGCACTCAAGGATATAGTAAAAGAAGAAATACAGAAGTTATTGAATGTCAGTTTTATTTATCCAATCTTTGATAGTAAATGGGTATCCCTGCTTGCAGTGGTTCCAAAGAAAGTAACTAGAAAATGGAGAATTTGTGTCGATTTTTGGGAACTTAATAATGCCACTCTAAAGGATTATTTTCCTCTTCCCTTCATTGACCAAGTCTTGGATACCTTTTCAGGGAAGAAATAATTTTCCTTCTTGGATGGATATAGCGGATACAACCAAATTCTCAATAGCACCCGAGGATCAGGACAAGACTATTTTTACTTGTCCTTGGGGCACCTATGCCTATAGGGTCTTACCATTTGGTTTGTGTAATTATCCTGCCACATTTCAATGAGCAGTATTAGGGATATTTGTTGACTTTATTCATGGTTGTGTGGAAGTGTATATGGACGACTTTACAGTATGGAAATGCTTACCATGAAGCCCTAGATAATCTAAATAAAGTCCTTATTAGATGTCAATAAATGAACCTATCCTTAAGTTATGAAAAATGTAAAATGTTGTTGACTAAAGGAGTAGTCTTAGGACATCATGTTTCATCTGAAGGGATTAAAGTGGATCTTGCTAAGATTGAGGTAATCGTCAAACTTCCACCCCCCAAGACTCAAAAATAGGTAAGAATCTTTCTTGGACATGTCGGATACTACCAGTGATTCATTGATAATTTCACAAAGATTGTTGCACCCATGTTTGTACTACTTACAAAAGATGTTGATTTTCTTTGGACTGACCAGTGTCAAACTGCCTTTGAAACTCTGAAAGCTAAATTATATGTGGCACTAGTTCTTAGGGGACCCAATTGGGCCCTTCCATTTCACATATCCATTGATGTCTTCGATACTGCAATAGGAGGAGTATTAGGGAAGAAAGAATACCAATGGTTCTATGCCATTTATTTTGTGAGTAAGAACTTGTCCCCTACCGAGTTAAACTATACATTTACCGAAAAGGAATTCTTGGTAGTTGTCCATGCCATCAATAAATTTCTCCATTATATCATAGGATATGAGGTATTTCTACATACATATCACTCTTCCATTAGCTTTCTCATGAATAAACCCATTACCAATGGCCAACTGACTAGGTGGTTCCTATTATTGCAAGAGTTCAATGTAACCATCCTTGACTGACCTAGAAAGGAGAATTTAGTTGTTCATTTTCTTTCTCGCATTAATCATGAGGGTGATGATATTCATGTTGATGATATTTTTTCCGAATGAGCATCTATTTTCCCTCTCTGTAAATACTCCATGGTTTGCAGACATGGCAAATTATTTGGCCACTATGAATTTACCAGCTCAATTGTAACCTCATGAAAAGCATCGAATCATCACACAAAGTGTTAACTACTCTTGGGTTGGCCATGACCTTTTTCGTATTGGACCAGACTTTATTATTTGTAGATGTGCCCGAGAAGATGAGATATCATAAATCCTATGAATTTGTCATGATGGACCATGTGATGTCCATTTTTTCGACAAACTCACTATTGTAACAAATATTGAAATTTTGGCTTTCGGTCACTTAGGAGAATGAATGGAAGCATTGGCAGTGGAATGAATGCATACACCAAGAATTAAGCCACATGGAGAAAAAGATCAAGAGTCCAGTTTTTTTGGCCGTCATGGATTTGGCCAACATAGATATTTTAATAACCACTGCTTTGTTTCCCCAAATCCCGAAAACCCGAAATCAGGACTCCAGTCATATGCAAAATTGTTTTAGAAAAACACAATTTTCTCAGTCGTGGAGAGGTCGTTTTTCGTGTTCGAATAGTCGCTCGACATATAAATATCCTAATATTTCTAGTGGTGTCTTCATAATTTCATTTTGATCTTGGTAAGGCAGTCAAAATCCCCCCACAAGATGAGGTTCGTTTTCAGAAATATGGCATTTTTACTCTTTTCAGTCATCATTTTCAAATGAGGATTCTGAGTGACTGGAGTATCATTTTGAGAAACGGTTGGAGGATTTTTTTCCTAACACATAAGAGATAATTAGCCTCTTTCAGTTTTCCTACAGGTGTCACATATTGGGAGAATCGAATCCATCTCCGAGCCCTAATTTTTGGATTTCATATTTCCCTGTTTTGACACATGTTTGTTAAATGGGAATTTGGGAAAAATGAAAAGGGGTCTCAGAGAAATGAGAGAGATTTTTTCTTAGAATAAACATATGCACAAAATATTCTTTCAATTTATACACAGCTGTCTCTATTCGAGAGATATAGAGCCGTAAATGTAGCCCTAGTTTTCGGCAATTTGGCCCATTTTCTATGGCAGAAAGTTTCAAGAATTGGTTGTAATTGTTGTCATATTTTAGATTAGAGAGGATTTCGACCTCAATACATATATGAGGCATATTTTTAAAAGGAATGGGGGGAAAGACACATAGGAGTAGTACTTCTGGGTTTTAGCTTTCATTTTCAGTTTAATATAAGATTGCAGAAGCATGTTTTATCCATATCAGAGATTCTTGTGATGTTGCTTGCAGAGTTTTTCCATTTTCTTAGTTTCAATATCACTCCATCTATATTTTCTTCTTGATTTGTAACTATTTTGTAATAGAATTCATCCTCTGTTAGATGCTCTGTTGCAGAATGGTTATAGGTTGTTTCTTGCAGAGATAAAGGTTCAGAAATCGTCCTTTGCTAGATGCTCTGTCCCAACCATCTCTTTCCACTGATTTGTGCTTCGAATTCACTCATCGCTAAGTGCTCCTTCTGTATTGATATGTTTTCTCTTTATTCTGTTGCCATACTTTTACTTTTATAAATCCTTCTCTTTGTAATCAACTTCTATCTCGCCTCTGCTCCATGGATTTCCATTGCCGAAACACTCTTGCTATTTGCTTGGTCATTTGACTCTATGCCCAATGGACTACCTCCCAGTCCAACCCATCAACCCTAAAAACCTCAAAACTTTTTGTTGCCCACAGATCTGCCCATTGATAATATTATTGGATATCCTATCATGACATATATTTGAGAGATCACTCTCGGGTTGGAAGGGGCAGCTTCCAATCAAAAGTGGTTCGTGGTTATCTCAGAATTTACCTGGACGCAACCCAAATCAAGTTCTGAGTCATAACTTATTTTTTCATTTAAAATGTGCTAAGTATTGGCTCTATTACAGCCTAGAACCAACTCTTACGACAACATTTTGTGGTGTCGTTGCCGAGGACGGAGGAACGAAGCTATATTCCCTGGGATATGACAAAAAGTTTAGATCTATTTCTTGATGGTGAACAAGGGATAGGCATTCAATTGGTTGTGATCATTCACCTGGAGACTCCTTGGTTCGAAGACTCTATATGATTCACTGGCGACTCCACTGGTCTCAAAATGTCGGATTAGTTCGTCGCTCGGATTTCTGCAAGGTTTGCTCCTCTGGACTTTGCAAATGTTTATGGTTTTCCAAACATTGTTCCAGACATTAAAGTTTGGGAAGATGTCCTTCCTAAATTTGGAGAATATGTGAACGACAATCCCACCCAACACTTGTTTGAATTCCACAAGATCGTGGATGAATTAAATATACATCATGAAGATGTCCTCATGAAAGTATTTGTGTTTGTTACAGGTATGAACTAACTGAGAGGGGGGGG
>ML784125.1:199901-251873 GCA_009831015.1 Picea engelmannii | reverse complement strand
TCTTCTACGCATGCCACATCATGCAACGCTGTGTTCCTCCTGTCTTAACTGCCAGTCTAATTTTAGACTAAAAGTCTTTCTGCTTTTCTCAACTCCAACTGTAGTTTCCCTTTCTTTCATTCTTTCTTCTGCTTTTCACATGCTAGCATTCTCCCTGATTTTCTGAACTGGTTCTTTACTTGCCTCCTCTACGCATGCCTTATCATGCAACGTTGTGTTCCAGCAGTCGTGTTCCAGCAGTCGTGTTCCAGCAGTCATGTTCCAGCATTCGTGTTCCAGCAGTCGTGTTCCAGCAGTCGTGTTCCAGCAGTCGTGTTCCAGCATTCGTGTTCCAGCAGTCGTGTTCCAGTAGTCATGTTTTAGCATCTACGTTTTAGCATCTGTGATTCAGCATTTGTGTTTCAGCATCTACGTTTCAGCATCTGTGATTCAGCATTTGTGTTTCAACATCTATGTTTCAGCATCTGTGTGTGCCAGCATTTGTATTCCTACTTCTGCGTTCCTGCTCTATTTCAGCACTGTGTTTCAGCATCTATGTGCCAGCTTTTGCGTTCCTGCTTCTGTGTTTCAGCCTCTGCGTTTCAGCATCTGTGTTTCAGCATCTGTGTTCACATTTGTGTTTCAGCATCTGTGTTCGCATTTGTGTTGCAGCATATGTGTTCGCATTTGTTCTCCATAAACAATCGATTGCCATCAATGACAACCTTGATCATCTACGTCATCTCTGCTATAGCCATATTTCCAACAGTGTTTTTGTTAGAAAGAGACGCTAGACTCTGGTATAAATCTTTACCTCATTCCAGTATTCCTTGATTGAAAGATTTTCACATACTTTTTCATCAGGATTTTAAAAGAATCTATTCAGCTGAAATACTTTTTGAAGATTGTTGTAATATAAAATTCATAAGACAAACAGATCAAACACATCTTCTTGAAGAGGAGGAAGGAATATCATAAATTTCTCAAGTCGATGAAGATAATCAGTATGGAGAAGAGTTGGTTGATAAAAAAGTATGATATGATAGATCTTGTGATCACATTCAAGAAGAAGATATTCAACATCATGGTCAACATGCAGAAGAGAAAGAAAACAATATTTCCTTGATCCATAAATTGCATAGACCACCTCCTCCTTTAACAGAAGAAGAGATAGATCTGCTCCTGAACAGTTGTGTTACGGCCCTTGCTTACACAAATTTCCAGCATTCACATAGTCTTGAACATGTGAGTGAAACTTCTTCTATTACTGAAAATAAAAATCTTAGTTTAAATCATGACAGCCATGGGACTTTAGAGGAAGTTAGTAAACCAATTTATGATGATGATTTCCTGCCAGGGGATCATCTTGTAGACATTGTTTTATTTCGTGAAGAAGATGGGGCTGTCATGTTTAGTAACCTTCAAGAATGTTTGATGTTCGAAGATGCTTTAGACTATGATTTGAAGGAGTGTGGATCTGAGATAGACAGCTTCACAGTTGATATTCCTAGCATTTGTCTAACTGATGACACTCATGAGTTATCTGATGAACTTGTTTATGATGAATATCCAGAAGAAAAATAAGAGTAGATTTATTTTTCATCACACACAAAAATTTACGACAGTCCTCCTTTGTTTGATGAATGTGATGAAAGTGTTTCTGAAGATGATAAGCAACAAGAAACTTTGGTTCAACAAGAAAGAAATCAGCAACATCATGAAAGAGATCAACCTATGTATGACAGCTACCAAGAAGATCTTTGGACAACAGGTGAAGGACATAAGGAGGGGTTACTGAAACAATTGATCTCTCCTCCATGTTTAGCAACCATTGAGCAACAGAACAGTAAGTTTCAATGCGACATCTTTGCACCAGTAGAAGAAAAAATCAGCAGTGGACAAAGTGCGCAAAAACATTTCAGACAGCTTTCCCAACAAGAGGAAGTATGGATTAATTGTGAAAGTGGTATATCTCTTCCCTTCTACGATCCAGTAGCAGTTTATATGGAGTCAAAATGGGGGACTTAATTTGTTATTTCCAACTTCTTGAAGTCTGAATTTCAAAACTATAAGTACCTTCTCCCAGGGCATTTTTTGAAATTTGCAGTTGCTCATGTCATCCTTTTTCTCAAAGATGGAAGTATAATTAAGTTTGTTAGTCGGATACTCACTTGGTTGATTTGGAAGTTTTCCTATACTTAAAAAAAAAATAGTGATATCAATTAGAGTAGGTGGTGTATATAAATAAGCTTGACTTTGAGCATTAGAGTACAACAGTGGTTTTAATTATGTTTCCAGTTCAGTTTGGCATCCTGTATGGTTTTGATTTAAGACATTATGACTCCATAGCCCAATGAATGCATAAGCGGTTTTTTGTTTCGAAAAGGTGCAATTAAAGCGACAGAGTTCAGAGTTTGATAAGGATGATTTCAAGTCTCCCAATGGATGAAGGCACGTGGTCTACTATTCTTGGCGCTTTGCAGAAAAGCACCATCCCTGGATGGAGCCTCTATTGTAAGAAATATTGAAATTTTGGCTTTCGGTCACTTAGGAGAATGAATGGAAGCATTGGTAGTGGAACGACCGCATACACTGAGAATTAAGCCACATGGAGAAAAATCTCAAGAGTCTGAGTTTTTTGGCCATCGGGGATTTTTCCGACATAGATATTTTAATAACCACTGCTTCATTTCCTCGAATCCCGAAAACCCGAAATCGGGACTCCAGTCATATGCAAAATTGCTTTAGAAAAATGAAATTTTCTCAACCGTGGAGAGGCTATTTTTCGTGTTCGAATAGTCGATCGACATCTAAAAATCCTAATTTTTCCATTGGTGTCTTCATAATTTCATTTTGATCTTGGTAAGGTAGTCAAAATTTCCCCACAAGATGAGGTTCATTTTCAGAAATATGGCATTTTTACTGTGCTGAGTCATCATTTTCAAATGAGGATTCTAAGTGACTAGAGTATCATTTTGAGAAATGGTTGGAGGATTTTGTGCCTAACACATCAGAGATCATTATCCTCTTTCCGTTTTCCTACAGGTGTCACAAATTTGGAGAATCGAATCCATCTCCGAGCCCTAATTTTTGGATTTCATATTTCCCTGTTTTGACACATGTTTGTTAAATGCAGATTTGGGGAAAATGAAAAGGGGTATCAGGGAACTGAGAGAGGTTTTTTCTTAGAATAAATAGATGCACAAAATCCTCTTTCAGCTTATACATAGTTGTATCTATTCGAGAGATACAGAGTCGTAATCACAGCCCTATTTTTCGGCAGTTTGGCCCATTTTCTATGGCAAAAAGTTTCACGAATTGGTTGTAACTGTTGTTATATTTTAGATTAGAGAGGATTTCGACCTCAATACATATAAGAGGCATATTTGTAAAAGGAATGGGGGGAAAGACACATAGGAGTAGTACTCCTGGGTTGTAGCTTTCATTTTCAGTTTAATATAAGATTGTAGAAGCATGTTTTATCCATATCAGAGATTCTTGTGATGTTGCTTGCAGAGTTTGTCCATTTTCTTAGTTTCAATATCACTCCATCTATATTTTCTTCTTTCTTTGTAACTATTTTGTAATAGAATTCATCCTCTGTTAGATGCTCTATTGCAGAATGGTTATAGTTTGTTTCTTGCAGAGATCAAGGTTCAGAATCCGTCCTTTGCTAGATGCTATGTCCCAACCATCTCTTTCCACTGATTTGTGCTTCGAATTCACTCATCGCTAAGTGCTCCTTGTGTATTGATATGTTTTCTCTTTATTTTGGTGCCATAATTTTATAAATCCTTCTCTTTGTAATCATCTTCTATGTCACCTCTGCTCCATGGATTTCCATTGTTGAAACACTCTTGCTATTTGCTTGGTCATTTGACTACATGCCCAATGGACTACCTCCTGGTCCAACCCATCAACCCTAAAAACCTCAAAACTTTATGTTTCCCATAGATCTTCCCATTGTTAAGCTTATTGGATATCCTATCGTGACATATATTTGAGAGATCCCTCTCAGGTTGGAAGGGGCATCTTCCAATCAAAAGTGGTTTGTGGTTATCTCGGAATTTACCTGCATGCAACCCAAATCAAGTTCTGAGTGATAACTTATTTTTTCATTTAAAATGTGCTAAGGCTTGGCTCTATTACAGCCTAGAACCAACTCTTGTGACAACACTCACAACATATAAGGTGTTACATTTAGGTTATTATTGTCCTAGCATTTTTAAGGATGTTGCCAAATATGTGAGGAGTTGTGATAGATGTCAAAGGATAGGAAGACCCACATCAGCTAATGAAATGATCTTACGTGCCCAAGTTATGATAGAACTTTTCAAGAAATGGGCCCTTGATATTTTAGGACCAATTTCACCCATGGCTCGTAAGAAGAATTATATTTTGGTTTGTACATATTATGCCAGCAAGTGGGTAGAGGAAAAAGCCTTATTTAGGGCTACCGAAAAATCTGTTGTTGAATTCATTTACGAAGACATCTTCACCCGCTTTGGTGTTCCTCATGAAATTGTTATAGACCATGGCATCCAATTCACTTCTAAGTCGATGAAGGAATTAACAAAGAAATATGGGATCAAGCATTGCAAGTCTTCTCCATATCACCCGCAAGCTAATGGTCAAGTAGATTCCACAAACAAAGTTTTGGAAACTATATTAACCAAAATTGTTCAATTACACCATAGGGATTGGGCTGATAGACATCCAGAGGCTTTGTGGGCATATCGTACCACTTGGAGAAATGCCACTGGGAATACCCCCTACGAACTAGTGTATGGAAACAAGTACTTCTACCAATAGAATTCCAAGTAAGGACTTTTTGTATTTCCGCACAATTGGGATTAGACCTAGACGAGGCAAATAAAAAATGAGCCATACAATTGAACGAGTTGGATGAGATTATACAAGATGTTATCCAATGGACAATGTTAGTTCAAAACCAGAGGAGCAAGTGGCATGACAAATTTATTAAGAAGAAACAATTTCAACCTAGTGATCGGGCTTTGTTGTTTGATTCTCGATTCAAAACTTTTAAAGGCAAACTTACCAGTTGGTGGTTGGGTCCTTATGAGGTAGTTACCATGTATGATAATGGGGTTGTTAAGATTAAAATGATTGATGATGGACAAGTCTCTTTCATAGTGAATGGACATCGACTTAAACTTTACCACAGACCCATTTCCAAAGAAGATTTTCTACATGTCATGTCAACTGACAAGGAGTTGGCCTTAGTGGATGGGGAAGTTTCTTCTCCCTCCCCCTGTTCTTGAAACTTTTTCTGAATTTTGATTATACATATGTAAATAATGTAAAGTTTGTTTTTGTTGATAAACAATTTTAGAGATTTCTGCAGGTATTTATTTCACCACAAGTGGACAATTTCAAGGAGCCAAAAAGGGAAGTATTTTCCTTCGAAAAAATGTATTGCTATATTTAAACCTTGTTGTCTATTTAAGCATCAATTGAATAATGAATTTTTATTATGCTTAGATATTGCTTGTTGTGAATTGGCCATATTTTTTCAAGATTTCTATCTTCCTTTCTCTCAAGGCATCTTTAATGGCAGTTGCTCTTAACCTCCACCACTAGAGGATATAAGGAAGTGACACCTTGTCTTATCAAACCTAGAGGTTACTCATACAATTTCCCCAAGAACCTTGAGTAGGTGAGTAAAGTATATTTATGAAATAGTAGCAAGAAGGTCTTATTAGAGGTTAGCCATGGAAACATCACTATAACTTAAAAACAAAAAGTGAGTAGGGCATGAAGATACCTTTATGTTCTTTTCCAATGGTACCATCCACTGCACAATAAAAATGATTGATTATACCATATCTTTAGATAGGATACGTCCAATTAAGTACCCCTTACATCAGGAAAATCTATAAGGAATACATAAAGAAGAGTCACCCTCTAACATAAATACCATCCAAGTCCTAAATAAAAAAATTCAGAGCTGCCTCCCCATCTTCTTGCAAAAAGCAATCTTTATATAAAAAAAAACTTAAAAGATGGTAGACTAGTCTATGCTATAAAAGGGTGTAAGAGGCTAACCCGTCGGGATACTAGATAGGTTTGTTGGTAGCTAGTACCCTCCTATGGTATGACTAGGTAAACTCATCGTAGTATTGAACACGCTTGCTGGCAGTGGGGCATTCTACCTAGCGAGGGTGATAATCTGAAAAACAATAAATAAAATTCCTAATCTTAAAACTTGTCCTGATGTATGGCATTACTTGTAGACAAAGATGAAAAGAAGTATACATGGTTAAGCAAAGGTCAATGAACTCCATAAATCTGCCATTGGGAACTAGCTTTAAGACTATCCTAAGACTCTCTCGCCTACCTCTTCTTAACTATACGTGGGATGTTTTGTCCTACAAGTGGGGCCATATTTTAACCGTCTCATCATACTAATGTGTGAAATTTATCTCTACACTTGGAAAACTGTAAATCTTAAGCTATTGGGAGAATTGATCGGTTCCCTATATATTTGATTGTGAGGTGTCACAATATTTAGGAGTGGGGGAGGGGTTTCCTGAGCTGAAAAATGATAAACACTGCCCATTTATATTATAATCCATGAGAAGAGGAAGTAGAATCTCTGTAAAAATTATCTTATATTGTTTTTATGATATTCTGGGCTATGATATCAGCAATTTTTTTTATTAAAATGCTAAATTCTATGATGTTGACATCATTGTGTGTTATAAGCATGATGTACATTTTTTAGTGAAAGACTGCTTAATTGGTTCTTTGTGTTAATTACAAATCAATGACTGACTGTTAAATGCTCACTACAAATTTTTGTTACACCCTAATACTCAAAAGAATGGATCAAGGATGAATTAATTAACCCCCTTATCGTAATTACTAGGATTATCACTTGTGAAGGTAGGTACTCTATTTTCAAAGCTTGTCATTTTCGTCTGTTAGCCCATTTCCAATTTAAGAAACCCCTGAATTTTCCTTTCTATTTCTTGAAAAGTCTTGAGAAAATGTCTTCCCAAGTTCATAAAAACTTGGAAAACCCTCACAACGGTCTATTCCATCATGGCCTCATCAAATTGCTTTTCATAGTTGAATTGACAAAACAAGGCAAGACATGGGATGAATTCCTCTACTAATTCTCAAACCCCCATCTCACAGTCTAGACCAGCAAGAGATCGTTGATTCAGGGGTTGTTACTCCATCTCAGCCTCATTCTCCAAACCCTCCAACTCAAATTGTCTCTTTGTCTGATCAAAAGGCCAAGAAAATTGTTGATTCCCCTGCAGCCTCATTGGGTAAGAAAGTAAAAAAATCTTGCTGATAATTCCCCATTGCCTTCAACAATTGTTGATCCTAAACCTAAGATGCTACAAGATGCATTTTAGCAAGACATTCCTTCAGTCCCTACAAATAGAAGAGGATCCAATTGGTTCAAAGGGGAATCTTTTCGAAGAAGTACCCGAAGTACAAGTGGAAAACCCAATGTAAAACCTCCAAGCACTTCCGATCCTATCCAATTATCTTCAGATCATGAAAACCCCCTTAAAAGACTCAGAGAAATTTATGCATAAGAGATTGAGCCCAATAAAGAAGTTAAATTTGAACATATTCTCTCTCACAAAAACATTATTACTCCTTCCTCCCATATGCCTACATCATCTTCCAAAGTTGATATACCTTCTACATCCATCAAGGGATCCAAGCCCTCTTCTTTTGAACCATCGGATCATACCCCAGTTATTGAGAAATTGCAACAAGAAAATGCTCAATTACTTTTGAACTCTCTCCAGTGATTTGTTGATCAAATGACCACGACCAATCGCAGCCTCTGAATTCTATTGAAACATCGTAAAAGGCCCAAGACAAAATCCTCAGGACAAGAGGGAGAAGCTTCTAAAGCCAATCCACCCCCTCCTTCATGAGTCTAGTTATTTCTAGTAATTCATTTATGTTTGCAGAGGGACCTGCAAATCCTTAGGCGTGGGGGTAATGTTGGGTTCGTGTTTTGACTATTTTGTTTCGATGGCCAAATCCTTTTTGCATGCAATATTACATATGTTATGCTCTCATTTAGCCATTTTGAAGGTTTCTCAAAGCTCTATATATCAATTCACCATGAATTCACACCAGGTATGTATAATTGTTGTTTTTCCAGTGATTTTATGCTTAATTCATATCAGTTTGATGTTTATAAATATCTAACATATGGTTTGTTTGCAACAGGGAAGAATTGTGATCTGATCCTCCATTTGGTACCTCGTCTGGCACTCTGTTCGACACATGATCCGACACTCCATCCGACACTCGAACCGCATTGAACCTGACGGTTGGTATATTGACAGCCTTTGATGGATGAATTGGGGATTTGGGTTTTATGCCCCCTCGTGCCCTCTAGCTACAGAGCTTGACACACCTTGGATTGGTCAGTTGCACTGATCGTTGAGTGGCACACAAATTTGTTAGAAGATGTTGTTGTTAGAACGCATTTAATGAGTTTATTATTTTTAGAGAGGGTTGACCCTTCCAGTGGTCGACCTCTCAAGCTGTGTAATCACCTATAAATACTCCTTCATGTGGCATGAACCAGGGAGATGAATTTTATTATTTGATACAGACATTATCACCATTTTGTTCCATACTCTCTTTTTATGCTTAATGACAGTGCTTTGTTGATTTAGCCTCTATGTTTTCCTGTTGGAGTGTAGCCATGACCTGTTGGGGGGCCCACCAATGGTCTGGGTGATTGTGTATATCAATACATATTTGCATTTATCTTATTGTCTTACTTAGATTTCAAAATTGTCTCTTTACTCTATGAATTTCTTAATTTTAATTGTTGTTGTGTGTAGAAGTTAATTACAGATTGCTTATCTAATTCATTTTCCTTAATTGCAGATTGCTTGTTGAACTATGTATATCATAGAGGGACGTCCATGATTATGTGTTAATAATTATATCTTGTTTGCAAGTTGTATGAGTTGGTTAATTACAATGTGATGTATTTTTCTTCCTAGCTATAAGTTACTCTGCAGGGTATTAATTTAGATAGGTTCATTTGAAGTTTTGATAAATTAGTTGTTTTAAGTTTTGATAGCTTTGACGGGGTACTAATTTAGATAGGTTTAATTTCAATTTCAATTACTCTTTATAGGTCTGTTTCATTCATTAGTTTTGCCTCGGCATGATAGGATAGAAATAGACTTTGAGTTATGATCTTTAATAGCATTTTGATTGATTTTGAAGTATGATTCTTAATGATAGATTAGTTCATTTTAGATTATAAAATCTCAGTTATGGATTTGAGTTGTAGTTTATAATTAGCATTATTCAAGAGTTATAGGTTTGCACAGAATGTTTTTTTTGTCATTTTAGGTGTGAATTTGAATTAAGACTTTTAATTAAGTGTTAAATTATGAGTTTATAGCTTTGCTTGAGTTAGTGATTTTAATAGAGTAATTTTCAGCAGTTGTATGACAAAGTGAATGATTGATGCACAATGTTTAGAGATCACATGGATCCCAAAAATACTTAGTTTTGCTTATATGATGGCAAAACTCTCTATAGATTTCCTTATCCATACTTTCCATTTCTCTATAGAAGTTAGCATTGAATTAATTCCACTTGAACTGTCACTAATAGTCAGATGCCATCATGATGTTATTCAACATCGAAGACACAATCATGACATTTGAATACTTTCCTTCTTTTTACTGCGAGATAGAAATAGTTTTGATAAATTAGAATTTGAATACAGACATAACACTCTTGTTTTTGGTTAAGTAGATTAATGTTTATTCTTTGTGAAATAGAAATAATTATGAGTTCTTTTTAAGAATAGAGTTCGCTTGTCAAGATAGTTTTGATAGATTAGTTGTTTACTTTCTTACTTACTTGTTCACTTAGAGATAGATAGATTAAATAATTCTGAAATAGATTACTTGTTGTTGTTTATTTAAAGAGATATTGAAGAGATTAACTAGATTTGAAATAGATCACTTGTATTTATAGATAGGTCAAACAGTCCATAGCTCATTGTTTAAGGTTACTTAGGGAAAATAGTTTATATTTCTAGACTTGCTTGAAGCTCATTGATGGAAGGTTGCTTTACATGGAATTTGTTGCTTAACTAGATTTGAAAAGTCATCTCTTTAGAAAGTAGAATTGTAAATTGGATAGAGTGTTGATCCCTAAGGTAGACCATCTCCTTAGCTAGACAATCCTTCCATTAGCTTTTCTGTCGTGGCTCATACAGTGCCACAACTCTAATTTTACTTACCCCGAGTTGATAATTTAATTGAGGGAATTAGTACATATAGAATACCCGTCAATGATGTTGGGTATAAAAAATCAACAAACATTTACAACCATCATCTTGATTAAAAAAATAAATTGTTATGGAACTTCAAGCTCTTTAATGAATTATGTATCATTTTTAAATGTAATAAACATATTGTCTTTTTTGTAAGACTAATGTTAATTTTTAGGTAGTAGGGCAATTGGTTGGTATGGGGTTTACTCTCCATCTGGGCATTGGTTCAATTTTTTTAAAAGAGCACCGATAGATTTGAAGCATTGGAAATTCTAGAAGACATGGAAAAGGAAAATGAAGGGGTAGAGAAAGATGAGAAAAAAATCTGAAACAATTACAAATTAAGAAGGCATTGAACATTTAAAGCCCCACTTGGAACCATAGAATATTGTTTCAATGGGAATAGAAGAGGAAGAAGAGGTGAGAGAAGACAAATCAGTGGAGGACTAAGAGGAAGCAAAGGAGGATGAGGTAGAAGTAGAAAAAAACAAAGAGGAAGTAGGGGACCAAGTTCCTCATGATAAACATGTAGTGCAACTTCCCATCACCTCAGTGTCTCATCCTCTTTCATTCTAGAAATCAGAGTCACTTTGTTTTGTTGCAGCTCTAAAGAAAGGCCTTCACCCCTCCCATCCCCTCACTTGAGGAAGGAAATAAAATTGGGTTAATCGAGAAAAAAAATATAAAAATAGAACTCTACTTGGAGAATTAATCAACCTTGGAATCTATTATATTTAAGGAGGGGTTAACTCCTCAAATATGCTGATTATGTATGATTTTTTCATTTTGTCATGCAAGCAATATGTAAGAATTTTTTTAAGTACTCAAGAATCTATAAGTGTAGTGATGGGAAAAAATGTTTGAGCCACTCCTCTAATATTGTTGATGGGAGGAAGAATCATCTGGAAATAATGATCTCTCCACACAAATTTTGTATTAACAAGTTGTTTGGTTCGACCACAACCTTTTTCAATACAATTTGTAACCATTTATATTAAAAAAATATTAATATTAACAATTGTTGTTGTCAAGGTCACTTTAGTTCAAGGTCTTTTTTATCTCCTTTTTATCTCTTTTTTATATTTAATGTAAAAAATTAGAATTAGTTTCATGATTTAATAGAATATTTCAGCATCCTCGTGGTGTAGAGCAGTCGGTGAAGGAGTGTGTTGTTAAGGCACTCCATAAGTGAAGTCATTGGTTCAAAACCTCTGGGGACACCCCAAATCCATCCATGTTAAGGGTTGGTGCGGTCTAGGCTAGGTGCGATCCCTGGGTGATTTTGACAGCTTAGATGCCCCTGGGTCGTGGCATCTCAGCCACGGGCCAATCCTGCAAGTTAGGGATATTTTGCTAACAAAAAAAAAATAGAAGATTTCATCAAGCAAATTTATTAAGTAAAAAATCAAATTTGACTTATAATCATTTCCATGATTTAATATGCAATATGTTATCACTATTTGTAAAAATTAATATTAACTGTTATCATGCCCGCATGGGTTTGGTCTAGTGGTCAACGAACGTACTGTTAAGGCGTTCGTGTTGTTACACAAGTCACGAGTTAAAACCTCGATTTATCCAGAGGTGTTCTTGCGGGTTGTGTGATTCTCCCTAGGGGTTATAAGGTAGCCGACATGATTCGACCCCGTGTCACGTGAGTACGATACTGTCTTCGTTGTCGATTCCCCTACTCATAAAAAAAATATTAACTATTATCATTAAGGTCACTTTACTTTACTTGAATGTCTTTTTTTATCTCTTTTTGTGTTTAATATAAAATTTTAAATTTTTTTTAAATCATTTTTTAATAGAAGATTTAATCAAATATGATGTAGAATTATTTTCATGATTTAATATGCAATATGTAATCACTATGTGTGATATTAAAATTAACAACTATCATCATATAGGTCACTTTAGTTGAAGGTATTTTTTTTTTCTTTTTTTTATTCAATATAACATTTCATAATTATTTTCATGATTTATAGAAAATTTAATCAAACAAATTCATTTAAAAAATCAATCAAATCTAATTTAAATTATTTTCATGATCTACTATGCAAGATTTTATCAATATATAAAATTTAAGGAATAGTTATTTTATTAGATTTAACTAACATGGTTTTAATTTTATTGATATTAATAATACATTTTGTAAAAATATTTAAGATTAAATTTAACAAATATGATTTAATAGAAAATTTTGATTTCAAAAAATAAGAAAATCATGTAGGTGTTGATTGCATTGTTTGATTAAGTTTGTAAGCACTTTTAATCGGCACATTGTGTCTTCCTAGTCAATGAAGAATTCACCTTGAAAAAGAGTTAAACTTTATATGGCATGAAATGATTATAAACTTTTGCAATCAAATCCGAATTAAATGATTTCGTATAATTGGAGTTAAACATTATATGGCATCTCAAATTTAAATGATGAGACATTTCAAATTTAAGTTTGTAAGCACTTTTAATCGGCACATTGTGTCTTCCTAGTCAATGAAGAATTCACCTTGAAAAAGAGTTAAACTTTATATGGCATGAAATGATTATAAACTTTTGCAATCAAATCCGAATTAAATGATTTTGTATAATTGGAGTTAAACATTATATGGCATCTCA
Organism: Picea engelmannii; assembly: GCA_009831015.1. Classification (NCBI taxonomy): domain Eukaryota; kingdom Viridiplantae; phylum Streptophyta; class Pinopsida; order Pinales; family Pinaceae; genus Picea; species Picea engelmannii. Next base: position 238,963 of record ML784125.1, on the reverse strand, counting down.
AATTTAAATGATGAGACATTTCAAATTTAATTTAAAAATGGAGAAATCATTAATAATGTTAATCATTCACTGTAATATTTTGAGCATAAATATGTGTGTTGTTGTTTAATGATAAGTGTTCTTCTTTGTGTGATTTTGTCAAAACACTTTACACTCATATATTTCTATGCATACCATCTCATTAATAAATTACTACAAACAATTTGCACATAATCTGCTAATGGGCATTTCATCAAACATGTTGCATGCAGTTTTAATACACAAAAGATAGTAGAGGCAACATTGACATTTCATTATGGATGGAATCTGGTTCACACAATAACATAACTCTATTAGTCGCTATAATAGTTGCAAATACAATAGAAACACTTCATAAATGAAATTAAAACATGAGATAATGCCTTAACTCCTTCAATCGATGGTATTTCCACCTCTTCTCTACAATAAAGTTGTCATCCAACCCCAATCTGTCTACTAAGAGGTATCCCACAGACCTCCCTCTTTCCCACAGCCTACCAAATGCTCATGACCCCTCCAATCAACCTCCACGTTGTTGTTACAAGGAGAATTGACTCTCCAAAGAGACTCCACGAACCTCATGTTCTCACGGCTAGCAAGTAGAAGAGGTTCTAGCCCTCTATAACACCCATGAACACTCCAAGAGACACAAAATCCCCAATAAAACTACCATGACCTTCTCTCTCACCCCATGGTCTGCACTAGAGATGAAATTGACCCTCAAGGAGCCACACAAACCTCCCAAAACTTCTCTTATTTCCACAGACCTGCAAATAATGAGATCAACCTCCTCTTGGGAAAATCAATATGCTCCCAACTAAAGATAAGTACTAGGATGAAGCTTCAAGTGCAAAACCCTAGTTGGATTTCCCCTATGTCTGGCTAGGGTGGATATCTCACCACCAAAACCAAACTAGCAATGGAAGGGTTTTGCCCAAAACCCCAACGAAAACACTGGCTACAAGAGAAGTCCAATGAGATATCAAATCACAATGCTAAAGTGATGAGCTACCCCTCTTTTTATTCTTCCTTTGAGCCTTCTAGATATTTCCCCTTTTTGACCAAATCAAACCTCACCCTTATTTCTCCTTTGATTTTCACTTAAACACTAAAAATTCCTTTTTAATTTTTAAGTAATTAATAATTTATCTTTTTATTTAATGTCACTTTAGAAATGTAATATCTTCTAACCCAGTGACACTAAATAAGTCCCCGTGACTCCCTTTTCCCACTGACAATAGCCTATGAGAGTCGTATAGGCTACTAGTCATCCTCTGTCATGATCAATTGGAATGAGACATTACATTAACATACACATAATATGTTTTAGAAATCAAGCAACATAAGAATCAACATGATATGAAGAGGCATAATATACATGAATGATAATATCAAATCTAATATATATGTCAAATGTACATCTCAAGTCAAATATGCATCGTAACAATCAATATACATGTCAATTAATGCTAGTTTTTCCAACAAAACTAGAGACCCCAATATCTCCACTACACAAGAATGCAATTGCACCCTCATATTTGTTTTCAATGGGATTTATATCACCTAATAAGGTCATATCGTCTATAGGATCAATAGTTGGTGCAATAGGTGGATTGATAGTTGGTGTAATTAGTGGCATAGGAGGGGGAGGGGGAGGGGGAGGGAGGGAGAAGGAGGTGGAGGAGGATTGTTCTCAAACATCTCATCATCTGAAGATGAAGTATATGAAGAAGATAAATTAGCACATCTCATAGCTCATCACTCCTCAACCTTCACCATCTACAATAGGATGGGGATACCGACAATATTACATATCAATAACATCATATTGCAGGGAGGGATGCATTTATCTCTACAATCTTAGGATCTTGCACAATCACTCAAGGTCATATTAACACCACTCCAAATCCAACCATCGATGTACATAATTGATATGTGACCTATTGATGAAATCTACAGTCTAGTCTTTATGGCATACCAAGTCTACATATTTTAGGTGAAATATTAGCCTTAGCCAGCTAAGCATTAGGTTAGGGAGTCCCCTCGTCATCATACAAGCCAATATCTACAAAATAGTAGACAATCATAAATAGACAATTTGAAAAAAATATTAGATTCGATTACATGTGTATTAAATAAGACAAAAAAAAATGCAACTAGAATAATAAAATGATAGCAATAATATTAACTCTTACCTCTGGGGCCTTGGTTGCAGAAAATAGGATGTTCGAACACCCTTTCCAATTCATCCTTGCATATAGATATTGTACAATATCGTGGACATGATCGTCATCACTACCTAACAAATAAAAAACCTCTATACCCACTAGCCTACATGAGTATTCCAATTGGACCTTCTTGGGAAACATCTATTCCCACATGCACATATGCACATTAGTCATCTACTTGGGAGGGTGATAGTCAAATGTAAACCAATTCACTATAAACCTCTCAACAAATAAAGTAAACATATTTAAAGTAAAGAGGTAGATATGTCTCCCCTCAAACATGCTACAAGAACGATCCAAAGTAATACAAAATTGTTGTAAAACAATGGCAAACCACTTGATCAATCTAGGCCAATTAAATAAAATATGTACGTAATACATCATAAGAAAACTAATGTGTTTCCCATCAGTAGTATGATGTGTTAATGTCATTATTATAAGGCATGAACACATAACTTCCTCTACTATGAAATAATGCAATCTCAATTAGCCCCCCAAAACTTGGAATTCATCGGGGTTAGTAATGTATGCATTGACTCTACACATATGTTAGCTAATGAAATAGATAGTATGGTGTTGAAATTAAAATTAAAATTTTATTTTGTGGTTAGTTACCATAGATTGGGACCAAACATGAAGGCTTTCCTATGATAATCCTAACAACGGATCAACTGCATTAGTAAATCTATGTTCTCCTTAAGAGAGATATCCTCCTCATAAAACTTGAGGAGGTCAACATCCCTCGAAAGGAGACAAATTTGAGGTGTAATAGGATGAGGGGACATACATGTCTCCCTCCTGTTATCACACAAGTTGTAGGTTGGGAAAATCTTGACCCAACCACCAAAATGGTGATAACTTTGAGAGAACCTACCCACTGTCACCTTAGGCAAGTGTTCTTGTCACTTTACAGGTGAGGTAGTCACCTCAAGGGGGGAATCTCGGTGACCCTAAGGGGGATTGAGACAGAAAATGTGATGTATGAACGGGTGCCCCTAAAGGTCAAGTTTCTAGATGGAAAAGGGAACTTGGTAATGAGTCTTGAGAGTTGACTAAGGTTTCAAGAGCTTTGAGTGACCTGCCAAGGGATAATACATGCCCAAGACACAAGGAAAACCAAGTATACAATGTAATATATCAATTGGATAAGCAAGTTAAGATTGTTTTCCCTAATATCAGTTGTTAGTAAAAGTATATATCAGAAATAAAATGGCACAATAAGCTGCTAAAAAAGATCTAGACATCAAGTGAAAGATGCAAGAGATAAACTAGCTAAACACTAGTGAAACTCAAGATTTAAAGACCAAGATGCTAGCATAAAAAGGTAAGGTTGTTGTAAAAAAATTATGCAGCAATATAAATCAGCCTTATGGCTGTAAAAAACAACTTATTACAGCAAGAAGGTCAGCCACTAAAACTCCCCCAAAGTTTTCCCAAATGTGCGCTAGGCTTAGTAGTTTAGGTCTACAAACTTTAAGCAATTTTCAGTGGATGATTTAAGAGTTATTGAAGAAGTTAGATTAGGGTTTTTGCAGCTCTAATGGCTCAAGATGAATGTTTGTAACAGAATTAAGAAACACCCCTTTAGAGGGTATTCCCTAGTCTTTTGGAAGTGCTCTAGGCACGAGAAACAAAACCCAGATTGCAAAAAGTTAATATGGAAAAAAATCATGTTTCCCAGTGCACTATTTTATTTCTCCAATGCAAAAATATTCAGATTAGTGCTTTTAAAATTGGGTGAATGGGGTCTTTAAAGCACAAGTTAGATCAACAACAACCTTAGGGGTGTAAATCCTCTTACTCCTTAGGGTATGCCAACACACTTAGGGTAAATCTAGGAGGGTATACGCACTTGTATTCCTCCTAGCAACCCTTACTCAAGAAAAGACTTATAACCCTAACAAAAAGATGAAGCAAAGATGGAGGGTGTATCCAACATACTCCTCCCTAGGGTTTCCACCAACCATAACAAAAAATAAGCAAGAAAGAAATAGCATGTGCAGATTTTTCCTTATCTAATTCAAGAAATGAGATATCAAACCCTATTTTACCATGCAAAATTCACCCAAGAGTCAAGAGAGAAAGCCTTTAGGGGGTGCGCATCACTCCTCCTCATCCATTCACCAAAATATATTTCACAAGATAGAAACACCATAATCACCAAGAGGAGCGAAAATTTTAGCCAAATACTTCTCACAATGGGAGAGTTATGTTATGAAATGAGATTCACATGATCTCTATTTATAAAAAAATGTCTAACATATAGTTTGTCCACTTAATTTTAGGGTAAAACACAAGATAGGGGTGAACAACCATAATCTTTCCCCTTTACACAAATAATATTAAACAAATGATCTTAAAATGTACTTTTTCACAAAAGAAACCCTAAAGTAAGATGACGTCACCCCTTAAGTGGATGTTTTGGCACTTGAGAAAGTCGTTGGAGAAGATGTGGAAGTTGTCAGGGCTCCTTGAGACTCTTCTTCATGCACCAATCCTTCTCCATGCCTCATCCGGTGAAAATATGCCGAGTGTCAATGTGCAACTCCATCACCACCAAAACTTATCCCCTGCATGACGCCAACCCTCAAGGAGGTGACCTTTTGCCTCTCTTAGGAAGGTCATTTTGGTGGTAGAGGCTAGGTTAGCCCATCATGATGTCTTCTACGCCTCCAAAGGCATGTCTCTGTCATCTAGTATGCGGGCCCTAGGCATCCATCCTATGGGATTATTGCCCCATGGAATCCCAAGCTAGGCTTGTTCTCCCAAAATTGGCCACCAAGCATGGTCCTGCAAAAAAAAAGGATACGCCCTCCAAAGATCTCAAGTCAAAGATATTGTGACAAATGAAAACCACATTTAATAAGAAAGGAACCTAAACATGTGCATAAAAACTACCTCATCAAATTAAACAAATGCTCAAAACCCTATACAAATGACCAAGTTTAACTATGGGAGGGGTGTCATAGGAGTCATAATGGGTAGACCAAAGCCCTCAAGTAGGGGATGCTCCCAAGGATGGCCTTTCAAGATTATGTATTGGATGATGATGTGGAAGGGGTTTAGACTTCATAGGTCTATGAGTTTCATGAAATATAAGGGCTTGTATTATCTCATTTATGGGTTCCTTTGTAGAGGGTGTGTGGCACCTTCATTTGCGATGCACTTTCTCCAACCCCATCTTCTTTCCATTCTTTATTTCTTTCATGTTTGAAGGAATGAGTTGAAGGCCACTATCCCGGCGTGATGTCCAGAGAATGACAATGGCATTCACAAATACCTTGCGGAAAAGAGAAGGTTGGATCGTGATGAGACCCCCTTTCTCTCGATGGTGTAACTGAGAGCCACTACCATGGCTTGGTGACCAGATGATGGCAATGTCATGTTGCTAAATACACATGATCATGATAGACTGGCTTGTGATGAGACCTCCCATCCTCCAACTAACCCCTTGAGCATTCATTATCACTTATTTTGGTAGGTCCCCCATTTCTTATAGAGAAGCATTTCATTTCTTTCTAGAGGATCCCTAGGTGAAGCATTTGAAAGTTCTATATTTAGGATTTTATCTTTTTAGCCAACATCGATCCCTCTAGGCCTTAAGCCCCTTATTCCCATGAAATTAGGTACATGCCCTTCTTGGGTCACTAAATTCAAAGGGCCTAGAAGAGGGAAATATGATGGGAACATAATGAGGGAAAAGTGCTAAGCATGGTCAAAAATGGTACAATAACCCCTCAAGGGACCCCCAATCACAAACCTTCCCAAAGGTTGGTGATGCAAGAGCATCCCTCAGGACAAGCAAAACCAACGTGGAAGCAGAAGACAGCTGGAAGACGTCCAGCGCAAGTTTTCAAATTTTTAAATTTTCCCTTGAAGTTGATGCGCTGAACATAAATGAGATCATTTAATTTAGGTGCCTAGGTAAAAATGTAATTAGACCTCGAGCCATATGCTCTCGTCTAAGATAGACAGAGGCATCTATAGTACTAGATGCAGGTAGATAGAATTGAATTCTTAGATTAGACAGTTTTAGAGTCCAGGAGGGAAAATGGATATAGACACCCTCATTTGTATCATTGTAACAATTAAGCAACAGGAGTTAGAAGAATCTAGAGCATAGGAGAATAGCAGAGAGCTGTAGAAAATACCCATGTACAGATCTTGAATTAATAGAAGAAGTTGATTCAGATTCATGGCTGTTGTGTTATTCTCTGTGTATGTGTGTTGAATGCTCTGCTTATGAATATTACTTCCTGTTATGCATTTGGCATTATGTTGTGTGTATGATTTCATGAGTTAAGATTGAAATCTGAGAGGAAGTGGGATGAGTTTCAATTGTTTCTCTACTTGAGCAAGGATTCCTGCAAGGAGTTCAGTTGAAGTCGTCTGCAAGGAGTGCGTTGACAGAAGGCTCAGAGAGTTAACTCTTGTTCTCATACCACCAGGAGGGAGATTGGCAGTACAAGCCGTGCAAGGGGTGCATAGGATAAGGAGAGTCTCAGTCGTGAAACTGAGCAGAAGTATTGAAGGACTGCTGCTACAGGCATACACAGAGTCAAGGAAGATCGAACAGTTGAAGTGTTTGCATGCTTGCCGCAAGGAGTGCGTGCAAAGAACCTTGTTGAGGTTGAAGTAATTTCGAAAGCTCAGGAAAGATAGGCCTCTAAGTCGTTGAAGATCAGCGTAGATAAGTGTGACTTGAAGTCGGGGAGAAACGTCACAAGTTGGCGAAGCGGCGAAGGAATCTCATGGAGAGATACCCTTTTTCATTTAGTGGATTAACCAAGGAAGAACAGACGGTCGAAATCTTCTGAAGAGATTTTGCGAAGTTCCGAGGATCTTCGGATCTTGCAGAGGTGCAAGGAGGTTACGGCGAGAATGTTCCGAAGAGTTTGAAGCTCAGGAGGGGCAGGACTGTTGATTCCGAGTCACAGGAGCCGTAGGATCTACACGTGGTATCGTGTATCGAGAACTCGGGAGTTGAAGCCCCGAAAGTTGTGTAGCAAGAGCAGCGATATCGCGAGACGCGATATCCTTACAAGATCAGAGTCGTTCATTGAGGAGGATGTGTGTCAAGAGATTCTCATCTCGCAAACTTGGACATTGGAGGACCGAAAGGGAATCCCTTTAGCTTTGCGAGTAGAAAAGTGGCGAGAGGATAGGAGCCGTCCATCTGAAGAGGACAGGTGGCAGAGATCGGTGATCTCGCGAACTCGGGAGTTCGCAGGGTAAAGGGCCAAATATTGGGTATTCAAAGTTGTGAGGCGCGAGGACATGAAGCGGTGAAGGAGCGAGAATATCGTAGCCATTCATATGAGGAGGATAGGTGGCGAGAAATTGAGAGATCTCGTGAACTTGGGAGTTCGCAGGTTGAGAGCCCAAACATTGGGTACTCCAAGTCGCGAGGTCAAGAGGTAGCGAGAGAAGGACAGTCGTTGGATCCGGACCACAGGAGAACCGTTGGATCTGAGTGAGGGATCGTGTCTCGGGATCTCGCAAGAAATAGGTTCGATAATTTGACCACGGGGATCACGAGATCGCGAGAAGGCGAAATCCCGACAGCTGGAGGATAGTGTGGGCCATAGCAGAGCGTGAGTGGAATACAGGTGGCACAAAGGATTCGCAAGTTGCGAAGTGTCAAGGAGCCGAGGTTCGTGTGGACGTCGAGTCGCGAAGTGCCAAGGAGCTGAGGTTCGTGTGGACGCCGAGTCGCGAAGTGTCGAGGAGTCGAGATTTGTGTGGACGTGTGGCAAAACATAAGGTGGGGTCGCGCGACTGACGGGTGGACACACGTCGCTTGGAGAAAGAAGTCAACATTCCGTTGAATTCTCGCAACTTGGAACTCGCGGACTAGGAGGGTGAAAACTCGATGGTTCAACCGGCGAGGTTGTGAGGTTGCGAGGCTGCGAGAGGCGCTAACATTAAGCCTAGCCCACGGTTGTATGTAGTGAGGGCACTAGTAAAGGGAGGAGCTATACCGTATCGCCAGATCGGTTATCGGAAGATTTGAAATGAAAAGTTGGAGGCTTTAAGCCACGAACTCACGAGATAGCGAGATTTCGTTGATCTCCCGGTGGTAAAAGGGAGGCCTCGGGAAAAGATTGTTGTGGGTGCAGATTTCCCGATAGGGAAATAGAAGGACCTTGGAGTTCTTTAGGCGAGAAGAAGAAGATCCTGTGAGAGCAGAGGTGCCTAGGAGGTGCGCCCCTACGTCAGTTGGCCACTTACTATGAAATCTATGACACTCACCAAGGTGAAACGAGGTAAAATGAATAATGTCCAAGAAGGATCTCTATAATCAACAATATCTCAAATACAACATGTTTAAATGCCTTAAATATTAGGGTGATTACCTGCCACAATACCTGACTTGTACCGCATGGAGCAAGACTCGTCTGCCTTTCAGAAGCTAGTTGGTGTGGTGGATGCGTTGACAATGGATCAGAATGTGGTGATAGAGAGAGCTTATGTATTTGCAAGTGGACATTATTGGTCATGTAATCTCTCAACACTCTATATCTACAACCTGAGGGCCTCGAGACATGATCTCCATAGTTATCCCACAAAATGGGGATAACATATGGCTCCTACTTCGGGATATGTGTTCACCATAGAGTGCATGAGAACTATAGTATCTCCTGGTAGACCTATGCCTACACTAAAACAAAAAACCCATAAAATATATGGTGGTTCTATCACACTTCGTCCATATACATCAAAATCCAAACGAAAACTAATCTAGAAAAGAAAATTTTAGCATTTTTTCAAATATTTCTAAACTAAGCATGAAATCAATATGCAAGTAGAGAAACATGAAATATGAAATGCGTCTAAACTAATATGAGCAATCAAGATGCAAATACAGGAAATCAAAATGACCTACCTACTTACCTGGGGCCTTGGGGCCCTGAAGATCGGGTGATGGATGATGTCAGGTGAAGTCATACAACCAGTGAAACCAGCAAATAATTTCATCAAAGTATCTCCCCATGTTCTTAATCATGTAATAAAACAAAGATAATTCAAGCACATAATAATCATTAGCATAAATACGCATATAATTGATCATGAAATAAAACTCATGGAGATGGGTGGGATGGAGGAAATCATGATGAAAAGAGAAACCATCAACCTGGTCATCATACATGAAAGTGTAGCCACAAGCTTGATCAATCTATCTCTGAAGAGGGATATCATATGTAGATGACGGCTCGTCTTTATATTCACTCAAAAAAACACTGCTAATTGAAGGCTGAGAAAGGATAAGAGATCCCAAGAAGACCTGTTGATTTCCCAAACAAGTGGAAATACAGTAAGGCACAACCTCATGTCTAGAGAAAAATTCCTCCCTCGGATTTAGGAAATGTCGCTTCTTTATCTGTAAATCCCCAACAAAATTCTCAACATTAAAGTACTTTTGTTCGGTAGTGTTGACCTTGGAGTGCCCTAGGTTGTCCACGACCTGGTGTCTATCAAAGTCTGAGCATGATGGATAAAAATCCTCACAAAAAAATATGCATCATAAAACACAAAGGATGGCCAAAAATCATCTTGAAAATGTTGCATCGGGTCATCCTCGAATGGACGGAACAAATCCATAACCATATCATTATCAGGTTGGCACATATATGGACCATCCGGCTGTAAAAATAAATCGTCTGAAGAAATTCTTTATGTATCCTTTATTCGAGAGGTACCTTCAATGTTATAGATAGGATCTTCGTAAAAAATGAAACAACCCAAATCTCATATTTGTCTCCCAGTCTGTATGAAAGTGTATATATGCTCATGAACCATATCTAAAGGTTCTTTCATAAGACCATCATCATAAATGATCATCTCTTTGTCTTCGTGTGCAGGAAGAGCCAACTTCAATAGGATCTTCAAATTATTCATCACTGAGGCTGCTTGTTTCTTCAACTTCACGTGCAGGAGGAAAACAAGGCAGAAGGACATCTTCTTCTCTAAGTAATAGCACAGATATCAATGTCTCCCTCTACTTAGCAAGGTCTTCTTCTTCTTGGAAACTTTCTCCATGGATATGTCCTTTAATCGAATCTTTGTAATCTTTAACAGGATCAAAGAATTCACCATCTTGATCTTGATCTCTAATGATTTTGTAGACTTCCTCGGGCATGGAGAGAGGTTCATCGTTATTTGGGAAGTTTTTCTAGTAACCATACTTCTTGGTCACAACATCATATAATGAATATGTTCCAAAATATGCAATGGCCACTTTCCAGGCTAAGTTTAGGGTAGGCCTTTCCTCATAATTTTTTAGGACGGCATCATACTCTTATTCTCTCTGTTGACAAAACTTAACCAGAAAGTCCTTGTCAGGACAAAGTTCTATCAATTGTTCACAAAATTCATAATCTTCTTATGTGCTTTCCTTGAGGCACTCAAAACTTTCCTCATTGATCTTGTCAAGTTCTTATCTTTTAATTGTTGTTTCAACAAACTCTGGAAGGAGCGTTTCTCTCAAGCCTTCAATAGGATCAAGGTCAAAACCTTCTCTAAAAAAAGCATCCTTCGGGTCCTTAATTGTATCTTCAATACTTTGAATTTATGGTCCCCAACACTTAAGGAACTCTCTAAAGAGGATCGTTAAAGAAGATATACTTCTTGGCCTACAAGAATGTTTAATCCAATCCTTTTTTTCACTTCCCAAAGACAGCAAGAACAACCGTAGGCATACATACTCATGTATTACATTCACATAGTAGATGCATCTAGTAAAATCAACAATGTGTGCTACGGACAACAATGGATTACCATCAAACCTTGGGAAGACATCGAATTCGTTTATCGGGCACTTGTTTGGATATCCGTCAATAGATTTGAGATCCAAGGCCTTGTATTCTTCATGAAAGTGCCACAGATCCATGTTTCCATTACTTAGGGTAATACCTCAATGAAGTCACCAAATGAGCTCAAGGCTTATCAAAGGATGGAAAGGGAAAAAAGGGGAAAAGTGGGTTCTTGGGAAGTTGGAGTCACTAGATGAGCTTCAAGAAGAGATCATCAAAATTGTGAAAAGGGAACATCCCTTAGGTGGATTCGCCAGGCAAGCTAGGGAAAAGGCCTTGGGACAACTTGCCAAAGTGTTGTTAGGTTTCGGAAGAGGATTCAAAATCCTCCCTGGCAATGGCACCAAAAAGTTATCGCATAAGTTGTAGTTGGGAAAATCCAAACCCAACCACCAAAATGGAGATAACTTTGAGAGCACCTACCCATTGTCACCTTAGGCAGGTGTTCCCTTCACTTTAGAGGTGAGGTAGTCACCTCATGGGGGGAATCTCGGTGACCCTAGAGGGGATTGAGACAGAAAATTTGATGTATGAACAGATGTCCCTAAAGGTCAAGTTTCTAGATAGAGAAGGGAACTTGGTAATTAGTCTTGAGGGTTGAATGAGATTGCCAAAGCTTTGAGTGACCTGCCAAGAGAAAATACCTACCCGAGACACAAGGAAAACCAAGTATGCAATGCAATATGTCAATTGGAAAAGCAAGTTAATCTTGATGTCCCTAATAGCAGTTGTTAGTAAACAATATATATCAGCAATAAAATGGCACAATGAGCTTCTAAAAAAGTGCTAGAAAACAAGTGAAAGATGCAAGAGATAAACTAGCTAAACACTAGTGAAACTCAAGATTTAAAGACCAAGATACTAGCATAAAAAGGTAAGGTTTTTGTAAACACTTTCTGCAGCAATATAAATCATCCTTATGGATGTAACAAACAATTTATTACAGCAAGAAGATCAGCCACTAAAACTCCCCCAAAGTTTGCCCAAAAGTGTGTCAGGCTTAGTAGTTTAGGTGTACAAATTTTAAGCAATTTTCAGTGGTTTATTTAAGAGTTGTTGAAAAAGTTAGATTAGGGATTCTGCAGCTCTAATGGCTGAAGATGAATGTTTGTAACAACAGCAAGTAATACCCCTTTAGAGGGGATTCCCTAGTGGCTTAGAAGTGCTCTAGGCACGAGAAACAAAACCTAGAATGCAAAAATTTAATATGACAAAAAACAATGCTTCCCAATGTACTATTTTATTTCTCCAATGCAAACATATTCAGATTAGTGCCTTTAAAATTGGGTGAATGGGGTATTTAAAGAATAAGTTAGATCAACAACAACCCTAGGGGTATAAATCCTCTTACTCCCTAGGGTATGCCAACCAACTTAGGGTAAATCTAGGAGGGTATACGCACTTGTATTCTTCCTAGCAACCCTTACTCAAGAAAAGACTTATAACCTTAACAAAAAAATGAAGCAAAGATGGAGGGTGTATCCAACATACTCCTCCCTAGGGTTTCCACCAACCACAACCAAAAATAAGCAAGAAATAAATAGTATGTGTAGATTTTTCCTTACCTGATCCAAGAAATGAGATATCAAACCCTAGTTTACCATGCAAAATTCACCCAAGAGTCAAGAGAGCAAGCCTTTAGGGGTGCACATCACTCCTCCTCATCCATTCACCAAGAGACATTCACCAAAAGACATTTCACAGGAGATAAACACCATAATCACCAAGAGTAGAGAAAATTTCAGCCAAATACTTCTCACACTGGGAGAGTTATGTTATGAAATGAGATTCACATGATCTCTATTTATACAAAATGTCTAACATATAGTTTGTCCACATAATTTTAGGGTAAAACACAATATAGGGGTCAACAACCCTAATATTACCCCTTTACACAAATCATATTAAACAATTGATCTTAAAATGTACTTTTGCACAAAATAAACCCTAAAGTAAGATGATGTCACCCCTTTAGGGGACGTTCTGGCACTTGAGGAAGTCATTGGAGAAGATGTGGAAGTCATTGGGGCCCCTTGCGCCTATTCTTCATGTGTCAAGCCTTCTCCATGCCTCATCTGGTGAAAATATGGAAAATGTCAATGTGCAACTCCATCACCACCAAACCCTAGCCCCTTCATGACGTCAACCCTCAAGGAGGTGACGTTTTACCTCTCCTGGGAAAGTCGTTTGGGTAGTAGAGGCCATGTTATTTCCATTGTGATGTCTTATAGGCCTCCAAAGGCATGTCTCTATCATTCGGCATGCGGGACCTAGCCATCCATCATGTGGGATTCTACTCCATGAAAGCCCAAGCTAGGTTTGTTCTCCCAAAATTGACCACCAAGCAAGAACCTACAAAACAAAAAGGGTGTGCCCTCTAAATATCTCACGTCAAAGATATCATGACAAGTGTAAACCACATCTAATAAGAAAGGCACCTAAACATGTGCATCAAAACTAGCTCATCAAATTAAACAAATGCTCAAAAACCTATACAATTGACCAAGTCTAATTATGGGAGGGGTGTCATAGGAGTCCTATTAGGTATACCAAAGACCTCAAGTATGGGATGCTCCTAAGGATGGTCTTTCAAGGTTATGCAGTGGATGATGAGGTGGAATGCGTTTAGACTTCATAGGTCACTGAGTTTCATGACATACAAGGACTCGTATTATCTCATTTATGGGTGCCTTTGTAGATGGTGTGTGGCACCTTCGTTTGCAATGCACTTTTTCCAAGCCCATCTTCTTACCATTCTTTATTTCTTTCATGTTTTAAGGAAAGAGTTGAAGGCCATTGTCCCAGCGTCATGTCCAGATAATGACAGTGTCATTCACAAATGCCTTGCGATAATGAGAAGGTTGACTCGTGATAAGACCCCCTTTCTCTTAGTTGTGTAGCTGAGAGCCATGCCACTACCCTAGCTTGGTGACCAGATGGTGGCAATGTCATACCGCTAAATACTCATGATCATGATAGACCGACTCATGATGAGACCTCTCATCCTCCTACTGACCCCTTAAGCATTCACTATCACTTATTTTGGTAGGTCCCCCATTTATTATAGAGAAGCATTTCATTGTTTTCTCGGGGATCACTGGGCAAAGCATCTGGAAGGTCTATATTTAGGCTTTCATCTTTTCAGCCAACAATAATCCCTCTGGGCCTTGATCCCCTTCTTCCCACGAAATGAGGTATGTTCCCTTCTTGGGTCACTAAAGTCAAAGGGCCTAGAAGAGGGCAATGTGATGTGAACATAATGAGCAGAAAGTGGTAAGCATGGTCATGAATGGTACGATAACCCCTCAAGGGACCCCCAGTCACAAACCTTCCCAAAGGCTGACCACTTACTAGGAAATCTATGACACTCACCAAGGTGAAACAAGGACAAAAGCATAAGGTCCAAGCATGCGCTCTATAATCAAAACTAGTTGAAATACAACATGTTTAAATGCCTTAAATATTAGGGTGATTACTTGCCACAATACCTGACTTTCGCATGGAGAAAGACGCATCTCCCCTTTAGAAGCTCACTGGTGTGGTGGATGTACTAACAATGGATCAGAATGTGGTGATAGAGTGGGCTTCCGTATGTGCAAGTGGACATTGTTGGTCATGTAATCTCTCGGCACTCAATATCTGCAACCTAAGGGCCTCGAGACATGATATCCTTATTTATCCCACAAAATGGGGATAAAACCTCCCTCTGACCTTCCATGTACAAAAGAAGGCATATAGTTTGACCTATTACTGTTATGGTTATCCCTCTTTACACAATTCTCATTAAGCAAATATATCTAGAAAATAAACAATCTATACCCAATTACGATTTGTAATATTCATTAAATATTGAACAATTGTTTTTTGCATAAAACATGTGTAAACCTAACATGTGTGCCCATTTCCAGTAAGCTCGTCATTGTTGGTACACTAAAATTTCATAAGTGCACCAAAACCTATGGTCTTCACCGTTTATAATAATGCATCAATAATGATTCTCTTACCAATAGATCACACATTGATTATTTTGATAAGTTTTTAAAATATTAGTGGTTATACATGCAATTTAAATATTAGTGCACCATGTTTACGTAAATGCATCATATACAGCATGCCACAATATTTTTGCGCACATCAATGGATATTGTGTTCTACAAATGATAGAAAGCACAAACATCCCTTAGTGTTGTTACCAAGGATGTATGGTGTACCATTACAGGGGGCACCACTCCAGGTGCATATGCACATTCATTAGCACACCAAAGAGTGCAAAGAATTCACAAATGTGTTTATAACTATGTGATGTGCTAATAATTCCTAGAAGCACCACAAACCAAT
The DNA here is from genome assembly GCA_009831015.1 of Picea engelmannii. Classification (NCBI taxonomy): domain Eukaryota; kingdom Viridiplantae; phylum Streptophyta; class Pinopsida; order Pinales; family Pinaceae; genus Picea; species Picea engelmannii. Next base: position 223,566 of record ML784125.1, on the reverse strand, counting down.
ACAACTTGTATAGGCAACCAAGGATGTGCGGTACACCCAATCTTATAGGGAGCACTACTCCTAGTGCATTTGTAAATTCATCAACATACATGAGAGCGCCAGAGATTCTCACGTGTTTAATATTTATCTCTCTAGTGAGCTTATAATGAATTGGAGCATCGCCTACTAGTGTGGTCGGTATAGACATTGACTATTGGTGCAAACCAAAACCCAAGGCCGCACCAATCGAAAATTTGAAAAAATGATCAAGCTAAAATCCATTTTAATATTTTAAAAACTACAATGGTAAATTAAGGGATAATGATCAATTTAATTGGTCTCTTCTCCACCCATAAGGTAGGATTTCGTATAGAGAAAAAATGAAAATTTGCTACCATTTACAAAATTCCAAAATGAATACAAATCTACCATGAAAGTAAAGGAATTGGAAAATATGGTAATTTGATATCACCAAAAAAACCATGGAAATTTTAGGGGGTTAAGGAGCATTTTTTTAAAATATAGTAATTTGATAGCACCAAAAAAACATGGAAATTTTAGGGGGTTAAGGAGCATTGATGCTTGTATTAGTGTGATGCACTAAATGAAAATTGGATTTGATATTTATTTTTTATCCTACTACCATGCACATTATATCTTGAGGCACTAGTGCATGTATATGTATAGAGTGTATTGCTTGCTTTTTTTAAATATTTTTAACCTACATATGTGCACATGATAATCTTACACACCATTGTGGCTAAATATGTCTAATGCACCTTAAATATTTATTTGAAGAAATTGCTAATATTGTGTTATAAAATAGTTTAAGCTACTTTGGTGTGCATGGTAGGGTTATGCATCAATGTGATTCAATCTATATGATGCACTAACAAGAAATTTTTAAAAATAATTGATATTCTTTTATAAAATATTTTAACCTACCACAGTGTGCATGGTAGGGCTACACACATGTGTAGTTACATCTATTTGGTGCATCAAGAGGAATTTTTTTTTTAAATTATAGCCCAAGTGCAATGTGTGTGTTATGGTTACGCACTAGTGTTGTTAAATCTATTTGGTGCATAGACAAGGATTTTTTTGTCTCTAGCCAATTGCCTCCATTAGACAACTCCATTAAAAATAGAGAAGGGGTCAGTTGTTCCACAAAAGGCTCCATTGATTGGTGTTTTCCTTGTAGTTACTCCTACATACATGACATCAAAGTGGCCCCAACTATTTGTTAGGATCATAATTTTGTGTCTATATAACAAACATTGTTATGCAATAGACTTTTGTGCCATATGGTCCATCTTTGTGTTCCTTCAAGTGAGCACAAGAAGATGATATAGGATGTGCACTATAGTTTAGTGGTAGGGCACTTAGATTGGAGAGGACTGTGGTAGTCCTTCTAAAACACTTCTACTCACCAAATCTCTTACACTTCTTTTTCGACTATAAATAAGCCTTGGGAGTTATCCTCCATGGATTTTATATCAGATATTCCCTCAACCAAGTATGTTGATGATTGTGTTTTTGTGGTTGTTTATTGATTTTGTAATATTACAATTTTGGCACCCTAACAAAAGAGTGTCATAGTAGAAGCCACTAGCCAGTTCACTAGAAAGTTCTTCTTTCAACATGTTTGGGTTCATTTTTAATTTCCAAAGGCCATCTTTTGTAATAGGGACAATAGGTTCCTAAGTATCCTATGGTCCAACTTCTGGTTTGTGATGGAAACCAAGCTTACCAATTCAAATCCCTTACATTCGATCCATGTCAATGGCTAAATAGAGGTAGTCAACATGATGATTGTACATATGATCGACATGCATAATTCCAAGAATCTATGTACATGGGATTAATCCCTTCATTATGTTCAACATAGCTACAACAAAACTCTTCATAGTGTTATCATCCATTGCTCTTTTCAAGCATGCACATGGTTCCAATCATTGGCCCCCATTTATGTATATTTTCCCATTGCATCACCATAGGAAGAGGCCTCCCATGCTTAGAATAGGGTAGATATAGTAGCTAAATTTGTTGAATGGATTCAACACATGCAACAATAAGATCACGATATTTTGCAAAAAGGAAAGACCAAGAATAAGTAGTTAAATTATTAACATTAGGTTCCACAGAAATTGAGGTTAGATACAAGGTATTATTGCATTTTCAGAAAGAGAAACTCAAAGCTCACACAAGCAATTCACACCACTCTAATATTATCCTTAACATGTCACTTGAGGTTGAGGGTGAGAATGCTTTCAAATTAAATATTCTACACTTCCTTGTCTTACACCTTGTCTTTAATGTGGAGTTGCTTCAGCTATACATTTTAGCTATGTTGGACACCTTGGAGGTTGCAAAGAACTTGGACACTACATGGTTCAACCCCAATTATAATAACGAATCTATAACGGATTGTATCATGGATACCAAGTTGAAGAGAAAACATGGGAAAAAATATGCAACTCTTTTAGGATGTCGAAGTAGGGCAACATCTTCACTGGGGTGAGTGATTGACTAGTAACCGAATCCACCAGAAATGCCCCTTTATGGTATAGGAATTTGAAGCAATATATACCATTTCTACTTAAGGGAGAGGATTGATCCATGTGGTCATTTTGGCCATGACAAAAATGGTTCTAATTTTAGGTAGTTTTTGAATTGGACTTTTAATGCACTTTTTGGGACCTAAACGTAATTTTTTTTGGGTGTGGACATAAATCCTTTGAATTCTTGGCTTCGAATAGTTTGGACCTCACATGCTAATTATATCTTTCATTGCTTTTCAATGGGACAAAGAGCTCCCCAATTATTGTTCAAATGCAAAAGTAATGGCCCTGGGAAGTTAACATTTTAAATAAGTTCTTCGAGTCCCAAATTCCTTTCGTGACCTTGGATCCTAGAGTTAGGTTTTCTACTTTAGAGTTTGTGCACTCTATAATTTATGCTTCCTATTGTAATAATTGAAAGAGGTGTTGAATATTTCCAAAAGGATAGAGACCCTAGATCATATGGATGGTCAATTGCGTTTTATAAGAGATTTTACGATGTTTTAGGGAAGGACTTGTTGGAGGTAGTGGAGAATCTAGAAGGGATGGAAAGATTGTACGGCCAATAAACTTAGCCTTCATTGCTACCATTCCCAAAGAATATCACCCCTTGACTTGTGACTTGTTTAGGACCATCTCTCTAAGTAATTTTTTGTATAAAACTATAGCCAAGGTCATTGTGAAGACTCAAGCCCATCCTATCTAAGGTCATATTTGAAAAGCATTTTGGATTATTGGAAGGAAGACAAATATACGACGTCATTGGAGTATCCCAATAGGACTCTATTCCATTAAACATAAAATCTATACATGTCCAAGGCTAGTTACTCACTATTTATAGGGTCAAGTGTACCTTTCTAAGGCTATAAATGATTCATATAGGACTCGATATAAACATTGTAAATTGGATCAAGGGTTGTTATAATTTTGTCTCATATGGTATTCTTACTAATGGTGTTGCATCGCAGTTCTTTCATCCACACAAAGGACTAAGGCAAGGTTTCCCCTTATCTCCTCTACTTTTTCTTCTAGTAGCTAATGGTTTGAGCAATATCAAGAACGGTACAAAGGCTAAGGGACCATTCAAGGGTATTCAAATTGCAAGAGGACTTAACATAGATGAAATATTATTATTTAGCAATGGTCCTTTTAGGGAGGCAAAGGATAAAACTTGGAGAACTAGACATATAGAGCACAACTACAAGTATGATGACCAACCAAAATAAATCAATTATGTCTTTCCATACATTGGAGGTTTTGGTAGCAAAATGAATTAAATAAATCCTCTCCTTCCAATTCTAATATTTTGATGATAGTATGACATGGCTTGGTTATAAATTGGAAGCTAATGACTATGAATTAAATAATTGGTTATGCATTTATGAAAAAAATGAGAAAATAATTAATTTTTTGTGCAATAGGTAGATATCTATGGGGGGGGGAAGGCTAACTTTACTCAAAAGTGTGGTAGAGGTCACACTTGTCTTTTGGATGTCCCTTTCTACCATTCCAAATGGTGTTTTAAACAAGGTAAGAAAGCATCACTATGGGTACTTGTGAGCTCATAAGAGTAAAAACCAAGAAAATACTCTAGTCAAATGGGAAAGTATTTCAAAACCAAAGAGAGAAGGTGGATGGTGTTTAAAAGGCTTCAATATATTTTCAAATTCCTTTGCTACCAAGGGGATATGGATAATGATCACTTCTAAAGGTTTATGGTAGTTTGTCGTGAAGTAGAAGTATGTGGCACCTCTTAGCATTCAAGAGTGGATTAGGTTTCAAGGAAATCTACTACAGGTGGTTCAATTAGTTGGTGTGCTATGGTGGGGTCATACCATCTCATTGGAAATCACTTGGCTTGGTTGGTTGGTAATGGTCAGTGGGAGAGGTTGGGTATTGAACCATGGGTAGGCCCATATGAAGGTTTTGACATTGTCAAAGGAGTTCATAAACAACTTACACTTCTAAAATTGCTTATTTCTTATAGACATGTATATAAAAACAAGGCAAACGAGTGGGTCTCTAAATTGAAAAGAGTATATCGATTAGGGTTTCAAAATGAAATGGAAGAATCATGGGAAGCATGCATACAAAAATGGAAAATGGCATTTACCACGCTAAAAGCATAATCTAGTAGTTTAGTTTGGGCAACAAACAAGATAGGATGACATATACTCAACCAATAAGGAATATTAAGTAGCTTTTTTAGGTCAAGGGGATGTATTAGAAAACAAGAAGTGAAACATAATTTGGAACTTCAAGCTCTCTCGAAGTCCAAGATATTTTATGACTTACTCTTGACTTTAAGGTGTTGACTTGGGACAACCTACAAAACAGGTTGTGACAAGGACTAGGAATATGTATTTTGTGTGGGAAGAACTCAAAAAGTGTTCTACATGTTTTTATGAAACATCACTTTACTTTAGAAGTATAAACAACAATCAAAGGACTAACTTGAGACAAAGGATTATGGGAAGGTAGTATAGTGGAGGAGGGGCTCAACCCTTGGTTGGATGACAACGAGGTAAGGAAAGATTCTCAACTTCCTCTCTTTGTAATATGGGTCATATGGATATCTAGGATTCATGCTCTGATTTGGGATTATATTATATCCCTTTCCATGACCTTTAAAAAATCAAAGAGCTTATGATGCATTTGAGAGAAGTCATAAATAGGGAAAACAAAGAGTAATAGGTGATTTGGAGGTGGACGAGTCTAGGCCTTATGGTTTTTTTGATGGGGCTTCTAACAAGAACCCTAGAGAGAGTGAGGTGGGATGTTTTTTTCACATCTCTAATCAACATAAGATCCCCTTTATCTATGGACTGGAGACTAGTATTAATAATGCAGTGAAAGTAAGGCATCGACCATTCTAATGTGCATTGAAATTGGACAAAATCTATATTTTCCCCCACCAATTGATGACTCATTAGCCTATACGACTTCCATAGGCTATAGTCAACAAAGAAAAGGGGAGTCGAGGCATCAAACCCTAAAGAGATATTAAATAAAATAAATAATTATATTTTATTGAAGGGGAATTAAGGGTTTGATTTGATCAAAAGAAGAAATATCTAGAAGAATCGGAAGAAGAATAAATAGAGGGGTAGCCTACCTCCTTGGCATTATGAATTTACCTTATTGAGTTCTCTTGTGGCCAGAGTTTTCGTTGTGGTTTTGGTCAAAACCCTTCCATTGCAGGTTTAGTTTTGGTGGTGCAGTAACCACCCTAAGCTAGCTAGACAAAGAGAGGGATTCATCTAGAGTCCTCATAGAGTTATTCCTAGTGCTTGATTCATTTTTGGAGGGTATTGAAGCATATCAGTCAACGTGTGGCATTTGCAGCAAGTTTCAGGAGAATTTTAATCATTAGAGTCGCCGGCATTCATAGGGTTTTGTGTAACCCTAAGCAGAAGCATCCTTGTGGGTTGAGTGATCTGAAAATAGAAGGCTGACTTGTTATGCTATGCAATCACCCTCTACTTCATTAAAATAAACTTTACAAGACCTTGCTTCATGTGTTAAAATATGCAAGATGAATTATGTGTCAAGTTTATGCATCTTCTTTTAAATGCTTATGTGTGAGGATATGTTCTTTTAAATGGTTATATATGTGCTTTAAATAAATACACAGCAACATAACTTGCAGAAAATAAACCATCAAACTCACAACAATAATAACATGATAAAGGAGTTCACCCCTCTCCGGGATACATCTCATTGAGCCTCCATTAATGGACTTGGCTCTCTGGGATTAATTTGTCAAAAGTTCTTTTACAAGCTGCTGCTCAACTCCAATGGAAATTCTAACTGTACCATTGAGATTAGAACACATAAAAACCCCAAAAATGACTAATAAAACTCTGAAAATGGATCATGGCTCATCCGGGCATGACCTCTTCTACATGTGGCCATAAGCTTCCCTGATCTTCTCTTTGGAAAAAACACCTGTAAAAGTCCTCAAAAGCCTCTAAAACCTGTCCCAATGTGTTTAGAGCATAACAATTATCCAAAAATGATTATTCAATCACAGAAAACAAACACAGGCTCACCAAAACATGTCCTCAATCAATGAGAGCTTCAAACTCCCTGAAGCTTGCTGAAACTTCAATGGTGAAAAACCTGCATAAGAAGTCTTCAAATGGCCTTGATAACAGTGCCAATGGATTCAGGACGTCCAAAAACCCCTATCTGGGCTTTTACGACACCTCAATCGGCCAAAAAATGAGAAAGACAGGCCTCCTGTCATCCTCTTCCTTCAAGCTTGTTGGCTCTGGTTCGCCAAAACACACCTCTGTGTGCTTGAACCAAGAACACGCTCCAAAACGTGTGTTTAAACCCAGCACCGCATAACTAGATAAACTGTCGAACGATTAGGGCGCGCCCAGCCCCTAACTGCCAAAACCACGGGCATATGGGTCCACCATACAACTGCGCACTCTAGCAAAAGGGCTTCGTTTATAAAGCCAAATAGAAACAAGACATGTGGCGGTGTATGGTTTATATAACCATTTTTAAAACAAAATGTAAACCGGTTCCCACGCGCTCTCCGTGTGAGGTCACATGGAAACATATATAACCGTGGACTTTATCATTTGAATCACCCAAAACCTGCGCTCCGTTTACATATATAGCTGTCATATATAATATGTGCGACCGGGGTTTTAACATTCACGCGCAATACATAAATGTATGGTCACATATCAAGTGATATGACCACGAGTCGGGGATAAGCCCCAGCCCAACCCCGCCCATATATACAAACATATGTGAATTGAAATACATTAAAACACACATGTATAATAAGAAACATGTGGCGGTACAGTGGTCGGGCGGATGTTGTGAAGACTTTGGTAAAGTGGGAGGTCCACGGTTCGAATCTAGTGGACTATACAAAATTTTGAACAACAAAACAATAGACCAATAGCCAATAAAGGGGTGCCACATGGCAACCCATGACTGGGCCATGTGGCACCTTACCATTAACCAAAATGATGCCACGTGTCGAAGCGCCATTCACCCAAATCTACCAATATAAAACTGCCACATCACCTCTGCTATGTCAGCATGTATGGTCAAGCCACGTCAGCATCCGTACAGACTGTACGGACTGCACAGTCAGCATCCATTTTTTTTTCCTGTTTGACGATTCGGACAGATCGCGATATCTCTCGCTCCCGACGTTCGTTTGAGACAAAAAAAATTGCGTTGGGTTCATGATGACGAGGGATATGCTCACGTTCGTTTTGAGGCAATTCCAAGAACATTGATTTTTGAGCTAAAATTTGACCCCTAGTCTAGATTTTTATCATTGAGTAAGGGTCGTCACGTGAGTCACCTAGCAGGCGTCTCGCGAGGACCCCTGTAGATTGGGGTTTGCAATAGATCGGGCCCAAGAATTTCATGCAAAAGGTTCGGAGGGTCACCTATAGGATAGACTTCAGTAGAGAAGAGCAGTAGAAGGCTTGGAGAGGCTTGGCTTCATTGATTGGCACCATACTAGGTTTCTTCTGTGGTTTCTATAGATTGTGTAGCTTCCTAGCAAACAGTAGATTGTGTGCTTAGTAGCATTCTGCAGCTGTTATTACAACCATTAGTTGTCATTGTATTGATTCTGGAAGTTTTCCATCCATAATAAGATGTCATGGTTATCTGCTCTAAATTTTGTGTAATGAATGTTTGTTATCTCTTTGACAATATTCCTCATTGAGTAATCTATTTAAAAAGGGTTAGTAGCATAATAATTTGGGGTGATAGTGTGAACTTTCCACCCAACCAATTTGGGAACATTATAGTGGTATCAGAGCTAGTGATTATGCCAACCCGTAATTCCAAGAAAGAAAGGGAGTGGAGGGAAACACTCTAGCAAATCACCAGAGAGGAAGTCAAAAGAAAACCCATCAAAATCAGAACTAGAAGGAGGTATGGGGGACCATGGTGAAGATAGAATCCAACAATTGTTGGAGTCTATAGCCACAAGACAACAACAGATGAATGCAAGCCAACTAGAGACAACACAACTTCTAACATAGCTCATTCAAATCCATGGGGGATACAATGGGAACCAGTTAGGGGGAAACCAACAAGGTAGTAGGGCCCATATGGAGGATAACAACACTCATATTCTAATACAGAGCAGCTCATTGATAGGCAATAGTAAAAAACCAAGGCCATCATTGCCACAATTTCTTAAGGAGCAGCAGACAAAAGTGCCAGAACAACAAGACCATGATAGTGATCCCCTCAAGTGCTACGAGGAGTATCTAGCTACGTCGGAGGATTTCCAGGAAGGATTTTCTTTACAAGAATACTACAATGATAAATATAAAAACAAACAATGAGAGTGGAACAAAACAACGGAGTACCAACAAAACTATGATCTTATGTGCAGGGTGGGCATATTGACTATTCCCTCCTTTGATGGGTCAGCTAAGAATTCAGCTAGCGCTTGGGTGCAGAACATGGACACTTACCTCCAGCTTAACCCCATGACTGAGGCAAAGGTAGTTAATATTTACACCTTACATTTTGATGGGGAATCTAATGAATGGTCGCACCATGGGTTGGTCACACTTGAACATGCCAACATTACATCATATGTAGAATTTACCTAGAGTGTGATGGATAGGTTCGAAAGGAAGGATCCTGAAATTCATTTTAGTGAGTTGGCACAACTAAGACAAATAAATACACCATAGACATTTATCACAGAGTTTAATAGGATGGTTTTCAAGGTGACTGATATTTCAAAACAAAGAGCAGTGATGTTATTCACAAAGGGTCTGGATGAACCATTTAAGGGTTGGGTTAAGGCTTTTAGGTTGACCACATTACTGGACGCCATCATGAAAACTCAAGATATGGCAGACACAACAACTAAGAAGTCCCCATTAAATCTCTTCATTCCACAGAAGGTTCAGTCAATGAAGTTTCCCCTGAAGACATGGACAGGGAAATATCGGCTAGACAAAGACACTCGAAGAGAGCTAAGAAGGAAGAAACTATGCTTCAATTTCAAAGATCCATGGGAGCCTGGTCACCGGTTTATGGGCAAGGGAAAGGTCCATTATATTGAGGTGTTATCCATAAGGAAGAAGAAGGCGAGGAAGAGAACAATCACCAGCCAGATGAGGGACATAACAGTGGTGAGGCACCACACCTTAAGGTTACAGAACAATCATCATTGCAGGAAGGGGTCAAGAAGGTGACCATCGCCACATTGTTAGGAGTCCCCAAGTATTATACCTTCAGGATCAGGGGAATTATGTAGGGATAAAGTGTTACGATCCTAATTGATGGTGGGGCCACTCACAACTTCATCGACGTCATCACTAGGAGACAAATTCCCACAGAGGAATTTGAGGGATTTGAAGTAGTATTTGTAGATGGGTACAACATGACTTGTACTCATAGGATTAGAGGGTTGGATGTGACACTGGGAAACTAAACATTGACTGATGATTTTATGTGGTGGACTTAGCAGACACCAATGTGGTGCTGGGAGTATAGTGTCTAATTCCCTTGGAGATTTCAATATGAATTATCAGGACATGAGGATGGAATTCATGGACACCAAGGGTCAGCTAGTTATTCTAAGGGTATGTCATCTGGAGAACCCAAGGTTGCATCCAAAAAATTCATGGAGGCCATATTTAGACATGAATATGTGACATCACAACAGAGTGTTTGGTCACAGTGCAAAAGTCATCCTAGGATCGTCAGCATTACCATATGGATATACAAGAGTTACTAGGAAAGCATGATAAGGTATTCAGGCCACTACCAGCAAGGAGACCACTAGACAGAGGATTCAAGCATGTCATTGAGTTAGAGGAGGGGGTCATGCCAATGATTACTACACCATACAGGAACCCAAAGAAGTTCAAGGATGAAATAGAAAAATCCATATAGGAGCTATTGGAGATGGAATACATCCGAGCTAGCCCTAGTCCATTTGCTTCTTCAGTAGTATTGGTGAAGAAGAAGGATGGCACGTGGAGAATGTGCATTGACTACAGGGCTTTAAACAAGAAGACTATTAATAATAGATACTCAATACTAAGGATTAACGAGTTGATATATGAGCTACATGGACCGATATATTTTTCGAAGACTAACCTTCGATCAGGGTACCACCAGATGAGGGTAAGAGAGGAGGGCATCCATAAGACAACATCCAGGTGTCACTACGACCATTACGAGTTTGTATTCATGCCCTGTGGGTTGACCAATGCAACAACTACCTTCCAGTCATGTATGAACCATATCTTCAACAAACAGTTGAGGAAGTTTCTACTGGTGTTCTTTGACGGTCTTTTGATCTACATCAGGATGTTGGAGGAACATTAGGGGCATGTGGATGAGATTCTCACCATTATGGAGGAACAATTGTTTTTTTCCAAGGAGGAAAAGTGTGAATTCGGGTTAACAGAGATCCTCTATTTGGGGCACGTGATTGGTGTCGAAGGAGTGAAGGTGCATCAAGAGAAGATCCAGATGATCCTAGACTGGCCCACCCCTAGGTCAATCACATAATTGTGAGGATTATTCGGGATATGTAGCTATTACAGGAACTTCGTGAAGGGATTTTTACAATTGTGTGCACCCTTGATAGATCATATCACCAAGAAGGGATCATTTATATGGTCAGAGGAAGCATAAGCGACATTCGATAGGATGAAAAAGGTAATGAGAACCTGCCCAATTTTAGCACTCCCATATTTCACACAACATTTTGTATTGGAGTGTGATGCATCTGGTGACGGAATAGTAGCAATGTTGATGCAGAATCAACACCCGATAACTTTTGAGAGCAAAAATCTAAGAGAGTCTAAGAATATCTATCTCATCTATGACAAGGAGATGTTGGCCATCATGCATGCACTATAAAAATTTAGACAATACTTGGTAGGAGGACGCTTTGTGGTTAGGATGGACCACAACAACTTGCGATATTTCTTGGAGCAGAGGAACCTGAATGAGAGAAAAAAAAAATGGGTAAGTAAGGTACATGCATATGATTTTGACATTGAGTATGTAAATGGGAAGAAGAATGTAGTTGTTGATGCCTTATCTACAAATCCTACAACCTTCTCCATGTCAAAGGTATCAGCGGACTGGAAGTCCATTCTCTTGGTAGAATACTCCAAGAATACTGTTTCTTGTCAAATGATGGAGGGAAGTATTAAGGATGATAGGTACAAGGTAGTGGATGATATCATCTACTACAAGGACATGATCTATCTTGTCCCTACGTCTACACTCAAGGGTAATATTTTGAGGGAAACACATGACACACCACTGATAGGACACCAAGGATATCTGAAAACCTATCGACAGGTAAGTAAACGATTCTCATGCAAAGGTATCAAAGGGGATGTACTTTGTCATGTGAAGGAGTGTAAGATTTTCTAGCGAAACAAGTCAGAGTTCACACATCCTGCAGGTCTACTACAACCATTTTCGATTCTGGAGCATAAATGGGAGAGCATTTCTATGGATTTAATCTCGAGATTACCCAAGTTGTAGGGTAGGGACTATATCTATGTGGAAGTGGCCAGGTTGACTAAATTTTCACACTTCTTTGTTATTCCTATAGAGTACATCACATATCAGGTGGTAGATCTATTCTTTCGGGAGGTGTTCTGATCCAGGTGGATATTGGTGGCCACCCACATATTCCAACTGACTCCTCTTAATAGTTTTTAGTTCAGTACGTTCTTTTGTACTTCTTTGTATTTGTGGGTTATACACTTCTAGGGATGTCTGGAGCCCTACACATATTCCAAGTGGATATTGGTGGCCTCCCACGTAATCCAACTGGCTTATTTTGTATGTTTTCATGTCATCACATCTTGTTGTACTTCTAGGGCCGTTTTGGGGCCCTAAACAGTGTTTTTTTGGCTCACCACATTCAAACTATTGACAAGGTTAGAGCATGACGTCGTAATGTGTATTTCTTGAAAATACCTTTTCAACGAGCTATCACGCACCCAAAACAAAGGTCGTATGCAAAAGTTACGACAACGGGAAGTTGAGGTAACAACTTACCCATAGGGCCCCACATAACTTTTGGCATTTCATTTCCTAGGGTTGGGTTTTTGGATGTCTAGGGTTTTGAAATTCATGAGTAATGTTAAAAAGGCCTCTGGAGCCTCATTGTAATCATTCTGCTCATACGAATGCACGTAGCAGCCACATATCTTCTCAGAGATAGATACCACCATTCGAGCAAGTGTTTTAGTTCTACAGTTTTACAGTTTCATCCTATTTCATTTATTCAATAGACGATATTGTTGACTGGATATTTGTGTTGTTCTTCATATCTCTGTGTGTGTTGTATTCAGTATGTTAATTAGTTCCTTCCACTCCTAATTCTAGATCAGTGGTATCAGAGTGGTCTGCTCTTCATTTATTTTTCTTCGTGCATGTCTACGACAAGATCTAGGTACAAGAAGTTGGCACTCAAACCAATCGAACCATTGCAAGATCGGTCGCGCCAAGCCTAACAACAACCCATGGGAGATGAAAAGAAAGATGATGGAGTAGGAGATCCTTTTAAAATGTTGCTTGAGGAAGCACTTGCACCACAAAGGAACAAAATTATGGACAACTTTGTGCAAATCCTTTGGGAGTTACCCACAAGAGAAGCAACTTCATCAAGTGGCCATGCAAACCCCTTCAAGGTACAGGTAAATTTTGATATTCCACTCTTTAAAGAACTGATAGATGTGGATGTTTTAGATAAATGGTTGAATCTGCTCGAAGGGTATTTTTCTGTCCATAATTTTTCCAATGGGGAAAATATTACTTTTTCACTACTTAAGGTTGTCCCCCATGTTAAGGACTGGTGGGACACTTACTCTGAGCAAAGGGCCATAGAGGAATCTGAAATATTTGTGGTTTCCCCTACATGGGATTCCTTCCGGGATTCCATTAAAGAACAATTCTACCCTGTTGGAAGCTATGAGGACCAATACACCAGATGGACCACCCTGTGTCAAGAAAGGGACCAGACAGTACCATATTTCACCAATATTTTCCATACCCTACGGACCAAGTTGGGTATCATAGACTTTGAATGACATATGGTGCTCAAATACCGCGGTTGTTTGCATAGATACATTCAAACAGAAATGGACTTTCTGGACATCGCCTCATTGGGTACGGCTTATAGATATGATGTCAAGATCAAGCAGAAATTTAAGCAGAAGAGGCAAGAGTTTGGATCTGCAAACTCCTCACAGTCAAAGCAGGGCAAACTCGGCCCTAACCCACACAACAAGGGACAGAGAAAAGATGGCCACTCTCAGGACAACCAGTCCAAGCCACAACACAAGAAGGGAAATGTGAAGATGAAGAAGGACATGGGAAAATGGTGTGAATACCATAAAATCCCTTGGCACAACATTGAAGAATGTCGCTCCAAGTAGTCACTCGTGGTCGAGCTGAAGGATTTTGAGTCAGAGGCCAATTCTGATTCGGAGTCAAGTCCAGAAGGAGGGAAGAATATTATCGATGATGAACCCAATGCCACTGTGGCTACCACCAAAGTCCATCCAAGCGAACTAGAAGAACCTGAGGAAGGGGAATGCCTCTTTCACTCACAAATGTGGGTAGAGGGGGCTCTTCTTCATTTCATTGTCGATAGTGGTAGTCAGAACAACCTGATCTCAACAAAGTTTGTCAAGCGGCTGGACCTATCGACGACACTGCACCCGCATCCCTACACCATCCGTTGGTTTCGCTAAGGAACATATCTATGTGTCAGCCAACAGTGTCGTCTTCCCTACGACATCAAGCCCTTGAAAGATGAGATATTGTGTGATATTGCTCCCCTTGAAGTTTGTGATGTTATTTTAGGACAACTATATTTGTGGAAGTGTCATGTGGTGTATGAGTCTAGAGCCCGCAATGTTATTTTTACTTTGGGTAGACAATTGTACAGGATACCAGAGGTAGCGCCGCCTACCCCTATTTCTTTAATCTCTGCTAAGAAATGCAGTAAGGTCATTTCACAGACTAGGAAGTTTGTCTTCTTTGTGATCCTTGCTCCCAGTAAGCAGAAGGTTGTCGCCATATCTGTGGCCTCTACACAGAGCCTCTCTTTGCAGCAGAAGCAAGTGAACGGGATCGTGGAAGAGTAAAAAGACATCTTCTCCTCACCCACCGGGGTACCGATGCACTACCAAGTCAATCATCCAATTGATCTAACCCTCAATGCACCTCTGCTTAATAGACCAGTCTATTCTCGCTCGTTGATGGAAAATGATGAAATCAAGCATCAAATCTAAGAGCTTCTTCAAAAGGGGCACATCATACCCATCTCCTCCCCTTGCAGAAGCCTGATTGTATTGGTGTAGAAGAAGGATGGGACTTGACGACTCTGCATTGATTACATAGCATTAAACAAAATCACAATCAGAAATCGGTACCCAATTCCCAGGATTAATGACCTTCTTGACAAACTCAAGGGAGAAAAGTTCTTCAGTAAGATTGACCTAAAGTTTGGCTACCACCAGGTTCCCATCAAACCAACTGATGTCTGGAAGAACACTTTAAAATCTAAAGAAGGTCTCTTTGAATGGTTGGTCATGCCCTTTGGCCTAAAAAATGCACCAACCACTTTCATGATATTGATGTATGATGTATTGAGACCCTTCACAAAATCTTTTGTGGTGGTATGTTTGGATGACATCCTCATCTTTAGTATAACTTGGGAGGAGCACATGCGGCATATTCAGCAGGCTTTGAGCACTCTACGACAACACAAGCTATATACCAACTTGGAAAAATGTTCCTTTCGCATGAACAGGGTCCAATACTTGGGCTACATTGTTGATGAGAATGGGGTACATTTTGATCTCGCTAAGATCCAATTCATCCGTCATTGGCCAGCCCCGACCACACTCACCGAGCTTCAGAGCTTCTTGGGACTCGCCAACTTCTATCGACGGTTCATTTCGGGATTCATCCATATTGCATGGGCTCTCAGCCACATGACCAAGGGTGGTGGTAGGGAAAATTTTTTGTGGGGGAAGGAACAACATCGATCATTTGATGATCTGAAGCATCGCTTATGCTCAGCTCCAATACTCTCCTTGCTTGATCTACAACAACCATTTGAGATTGAGACTGATGCATATGACTATGTTGTAGGTGTAGTTCTTACTCAGAACGGTCATCCTGTGGCATACCATAGTGAGACACTCTCATATACTATCTGGAAATACCCCACGTATGACAAGGAAATGTATTCCATTATCCAATCCTCTCGTCAATGGAAACATTACATTATGGGAAAGGAGATGATCATCCACACTGATCACAAGCCTCTGTAATTCATACACATAGAGGAGAAGTTGTAGAACGACCGCCATCAGAAGTGGTCCACCTACCTGCAATAGTTTCATCTCAACATCAAGTATAAGACAGGGAGCACAAATCGTTTCATTGACTACCTTAGATGACCTCCTATGGTTTCACTCACCACTGTGCTCGATTCCCATGGACATGAGGCATCTGAGTGGTCCCAACTTTATCAAAAAGATCCGGACTTCTCCACCACCTATCATCTCTTGGGTACATGCATGACTGTCACCGATTTTCACATTCAGGATTGGTTGTTATGCCATCTGAGCCATCTCTATGTTCCTACAAGAAAGAATTCAAAGTTGATTTGGGAAGCCCACTACAGTCGGATGACAAGACATTTTGGCATGGAGAAAATTGTGGTCGTTCTCCAGAAACATTTTTATTGGCCAAAAATTCGACAGGACGTCAGCAAGTATGTCATATCTTTCATTGTCTGTGCCATTTCCAAGCCAACCATCAAGAATCAAGGCTTATACACCCCTCGTCTTACCCCCAAGAAGCCTTGGGAATCCATCTCAATGGATTATGTGTCTTTCCTTCCTTCCACCAAGCAAGATAATGATTTTGTATTTGTGGTCATCGATCAGTTTTTGAAGATGGCCATCCTCACAGCCTGCAAGAAGAACATCACAACGGTAGATACTGCCAAGCTATTCTTTGAACGAGTGTGGGTCCATCTTGGGATACCACAAACCATCATCTATGGTCAGGACAGCAGGTTCCTCAGCACATTTTGGTTGAGTTTCTGGTCACTGTTGGACACCAAGCTCACTAAATCCACTGCTTTCCACCCCCAAACAAATGGCCAAATAGAGGTCATCAATCAGATTATTTTGCACATTCTGCGAATGTACAAATCTTATCATCTGCGTACATGGGATGAGAGTCTCCTCTATGTTCAACACAGTTACAACATGGCTCTCCATAGCTCCATTGCTCATAGCCCATTTCAGGTGGGACTCGGATTCCAACCCTTGGGTCCCATTGATGTTGCACTACATCTGGAAACCACACAAAAAGACTCTTCACATGTTCAGTCTAAGACCGACAAAGTGTTACACATTATTTTCGTCATCCCTATGACTGTTAATGATGCAAACCTATATATTTCCTTCAGAGGGGTCAGTGGCATGAGTTCCTGAAGAGAGAAGGGAGAAGAACTTTCCCTGAGAAAAGAAGTTGCATTTTCCTGTGTAAAAACCTTATCAAAAGGAAGTTCACAGGTTGCCTATGTATTAGGGTGCGAGAATGCCTGATTCTCGCAGGTTGCACCATAGCTAGGGTGCGAGATGTTCGCAGGTTTCTCTATAGGCAGGGTGCGAGAATGCCTACACGTCGAAAAAACAAGCGTTTTCTCGAATCTTCTAGAAGGAGAAACTTCTATGGTGAGGTGGCATCCGAATGGTTTGGATCTTACTCGCTTTCATGATTTAGTGGGATCATCCTAACCTCCTCACCTTATCCTCTTCAACTTATAAAAGGAGAGGAGTTCATGGAGAAAGTTAGCTTTGGTTAGCTTTGGAGCTTTTGTTGGCTTGGAATTATCAGCTTGGTTGGAGTGGCTTTGAGATTTGCTTTGTCAAGATAGATTGTGAGTAGCTATCAAATCCATGGTCTCAGAATCCTTGGAGCAAGAAGTGTGTGGGGAACAAAGGACAGTTGGAAGGGACCTTACGACATCAAGGCCATGGTTGTAATCTCTCTTTCACATTTAATATGATACAGTAATATGATTCTTTCCTATAAATCTTGTTGTGTTTTATTGTATGATTCCTTGATCACATACATAGGTTTATATTGAGCTTATGTTATTGCTATCACTTTGGTTGGTTGCGTTCTTTTGCAGGATCATCATTGTATGAGCATTGGAACAGAGCTAGGATGGATATGGCGAGAGGAAGCGACATTTAAATGGTATGTCACCCATCCCTCTTTAGTTAGTAAATTCAATATTTAAAACTTAAGGAAAGCGTCATGTTCTGGTGTGTTTTGTTCTAGATCTAGGTGGATCTAGGGAGATCAATTAGTGTCTGCACCTACTGATTAGTCTGATAACAAAATTGGCGACTCCACTGGAGAATGGATTATTTCCTAGTTATTCTAGTTTCCCTTGCTTTGATTGCTTGTTTTTTGGTCTCTGAGTCTCTGGGAGATCCATCCAGACTCTCTGGATCTGAAAGTTCACTCAAATTTAGTCCTTTTTCAAATTTTTGTTTGTTTACAAGCATTCTCGCACTGTACCCTTTAGTGGCCTACGAGAAACACCTGAGTTCACACCCTGGTATTAAGTCCAGTGCGAACCCTTCACAGTCAACCTTTGTTCAACCTACGAGAATCTTTGATTCTCGCACTGTAATACACTGCCAGCCTGCGAACTTGTTTGTAAAAAATTTTGGATTGGGTCTTGTCATGTTTTGATGCCCAGTTTTGCTTTGAACAACTGGATTGAACTTTTGGAGCCTATATTGATCTGTTTACAGTCTTCTTGNCTTCTGAATAGTTCGCTTTAAAAGAGAACTTTTAGTTTGGGTTTCTTTGTTTTAAGAAAGTTCATTATTGCTTTTAGTGAAATTTTTGAAACAAAAAGATTTAATTTCTTGCTTTATATTAGATTGGGGGCATCCTTGCAGTTGAAGTAGCGAAATTGCATGATTCTTGGCATTTCTTGATCTTAAATTATGAAAAAAATTCCCCCTCATGGTCAGGGGGGGGGCATGAATCGTGCATTGGTGTACAGTACATTTTTCTCATTTCTTTAGGATATTGATATTGATGAGTTTAATATATTTTGGGACATTGTGCATATGGGAATGATAAATGTTTATCCTTCTCGTAGCATAGCTTTCATCGAAATGAAAAGATTTCATCTTCATATCTTTGCATAATTTTCGAGTCGGCCAAAACACCATATTGTCCACGCCATCTTCCTTTTGAGTAACAACAGCTATAAAATAAAGCGCTTATAAAAATTGATTAGACATTTTTATATTTTCTGGTAGCAAACCTACATTAGATTAGTTGTAGGGATTTGGAATAGGTGTGAAAGATAACTTTCCAAAGCTCCAAACAAACATAGTATCTTGTGATAGGGAGAGTTAAATCCACTTACTTCATTTTGTCCTGGGAAGCCCTTCTAACACAACGGTCAATCACGAGGTCGCATTGAGACTGGCAGAGTTACTCACCCTACTTTGTTGGTCTTGGTGTAGAGATTGCACGTATTACGGGGGTCACTTGAAGGTATACCCACAATGATGAGGGGAAGCCTCTCAAGTTGATTTCGGGCTAGATACCACAGGTATCGGACTGTTGACTATCCCCATGGGCTTTATTGTTGTCAGTGGTAACCTTAGTGGCCTATCTCTTTAGGGTCTTTACACAAGGTGACTATGGAGGGGCAAGTCTTCACGGTACCTAGACTCGACGTTGGCCAAACTCACTCGAGCTCCTTGGAGGGTATACCCACGATTATGTGTGGGAGCTTGCACCAGGGTGTAATTCCGTTAAGCAGGTTGTCAATGTAACTTTTCCACCCGCTCTATCTCAACCCCTTCTTACATTGTTCCCGCGACGTTGGATTTCATCACCAATTAGTGTGTTCATTGTGAGAAGGTTTTGTTTGCTTGCTTGCTTACTAGATTTTTAGCATGTGTTGTTTGTTTTCCTTAGAGGACTCTAGATTGGATTTTTTTTTTAATGGCGTTAGTTCCCGAAATGACCAATGAAGGAACCTCTGCTCCAAGGGAACCTTTTGTTTTTCCTTCTTATGGAAACATTGGTCCTCCTCACATCGCTACTTTGAGCCTTCCAGGTCTCACAATTGGATTGTCGGTGTGGTTGCTTTCCACTCAGGTAATCCTGAATGCAGTAAGTGCTTCAGTCGTAAGCACTTCCCCCCAAGAACTTCAACCTCATGTTGATCCTTCATCGTCTTCACCAGTAAGGTCTTCTTCGCCTTCTTCACTTGCAAGGTCGCCTTCCATTCCATATTCTTCATCGAGCGAAAGTTCTGAAGCTAGTAACTCGGTGAATAAGAAGAAGAAGAAAAGGAAGAATAAGAAGAAGAAAATTAAGCACGGATCCAAACCTCCAACCACTGTCAAACATGTTGGAAAACAACCAGTTACTGTTACTCGTGCTGGGAGTGTTGATGATGTCAAGATTACCCAAACAACTCGTAAGCCCAAGTACCCTTGCAGGCTTTGTAAGGGTAGCCATCTTCTTAAGGATTGCCCTGGTCTATCCAAGGTTATAGAAGCTTCGTCTACACATCCTCTCCAACCCATGTCATTAGCCGTTGAACAACATGCTGATGAATTCTCGTCGACTAGTCACGATATAGTTGGGAAGAAGAAAAGTAGAGCTAGGTTCCCGTGTATGTTATGCAAAGGGAGTCATCTAACTCATCTTTTCCCTCATATAGAAGAAGCCTCGAAATTCCTGGAAGACATGACCGTTTCATAGCCTCAACTTCCAGCTGCTTATCGCAAACTTTCTCTCAACCCACCTGTAGTTGATGGAATGATCGATCTGGTTCCCCCGTCGGTCAGTCTGGTTGATCAAGTGGTCAATATGGTCACGTCCTTAGTTAAACCAGTTGACAAAGTGGTTGATCCAATACCACCCTCGGTCAATCCTTTTCTCCCCTTGGAGAGTGGAACTAAAGTGATTGATCCAGTCCCTTCCTCGGTCAATCCCAACCTTCATCCGAAGCGTGCCAAAGTGATTGATCTGATCCCATCATCGGTCAATCCAACTCTTCCTTTGAATAGTGCCTACGTGGTGGATTCGATCCCATCATCGGTCAATCCTACTCTCCCACTCGAGAGTAAACCCGATACTGCCCATGTTTTTCTCATTGATACAGAATCTACCATGCCGGGGGCTATTCCTCCTTCTCCCGTGGAACCCCCTCCAAGTAATGAGGCCATATATTTTGATTGGGGTGTTCTAACTGGACCTCATCTTCCCTCTTACATTCCTTTCCAGATTACAGTACAGGTTTGTGGTCGAGACGTTCCTCAGACACTGATAGATGAAGGTTCATCTATTAGTATTTTGTCCTCTTTTGCTTGGCAAGCTTTGGGTTGTCCTCCACTAGCGCCAGTTACGCAGAATCTGTTAGCTTTTAACAGAAGAACCAGTCAACCTTTAGGGACCCTTCCTCAATTTCATGTAACTTTGGGAGGGAAAACTGTCTTTATTGACGTCATGGTAGTCCAAGACCCCTTGGATTTCTCTTTAATCCTTGGGAGAGATTATGTCTATGCCATGAAAGCTATTGTGTCTACTCTTTTTTTTGTGATATCTTTCCCTCACGATGGACGGGTTGTGACTGTTGATCAAATTTCATTCATTGACCCCACCTGGATTGCCTCCCTGAATGGTTCTTATATGTAGACGGTATCGCCCTCTCCACGGGTCAATTATGTGGCGTTGTCTCCCATGACTTCAACTTCTGATGACTTAGATCCAGTAGTTGACACAGTGATCTCTTTGATAGGGTTGCTAGAGCTTGATCTCTTTACTCCTATCGCGACCCTCAAAATGGTGTCCTTCCAGAGTGTGTTCCTTCCTTCCAGTGAAGACCTCTTGGAAGCCATGACAGATTTTTTTCCCTTGACATGGTCTCCTTCTGGAGCATTGTGCTCTTGGAATCCATGATCAAGAAGAATACGAGGATAGATTTTTGCATCTCTGAGGAAACCTCGTTAAAAAATGAAACAGAGGTCTTTGAGCATGGTTTTTTGATTTCGAGCTCGTTAAAAAATGAAACCACATCCGAGGAAAGTTTTTGCGTCTCTGCGAAACCTCGTTAAAAAATGAAACAGAGGTTACGAGCATAGTTCTTGTTTCTATGTCAAGCTCATTAAAAAATGAAATAGTTTTCCCCCTCTCTATTTGAGTCAAGTCCTTCATCTCGTATTTGAAGCTTCATTTCATTCTCCTTTGCAGTTGGATGAAACGAATATTGGGGGGCATTTGCCTCAGCCCCTGGACTTCATGCTGAAGTAGAGCCATTAGTTTCTTAAGCTGAGGGCTAAGTACCAACCATGCGTTGGGAAGTTGCAAGCATGCTTTCCTCTGGTTCAAGCTTGCATAAAAATGAAACCAGGTTCAAGCATACTTTTGTTTAGATTTTAAGCTTGTGTAAAAATTAAAATCTATCCCAAGCATAGTTTGGTTTTGTTTTAAAGCTTGAGTAAAAATGAAAACAATCCTGAGCTTAGTCTTTGTTCTTTCTCATGCTCATAAATACTTGAGAATAAGTTACCGAGCTTAGTCTTTGTTCTTTCTCATGCTCATAAATCAATGAGAATGTAACCGAGTATACTTTTATAACTTTTTAGGACTTGTAAAGGTTATACGAAAAAGGAACCCCCTGGAGTTCCCTTTAAGCTCTTTTCAGACTCTTTAAACATGAAAAGATTGTCGAGCGACCTTGCTATTTTCACACTTGTTAAAGTATTTGAAGAAAGCATCTATTTGGCAATAATTTATCTCTTTTTCGGTCTCATCAAACTATTTTACGAAAAAGGAACTGAGAGAGTTCTCTTTTAAGTGTTTTTCCAGACTCTATAATCATGAAAAACCTATGAGTTTTCTTTCTTTGGACTCGTTAAATAAACATTGAAAGACCCGCAATGGGACCAAACCACTCCTTCCTAAGGTTCGTTAAACATACTCTGAGGGACTCGTCCGAAGGATGAGCTTACATTACAAGCATATGTTATCCTCCTCAAGGTTGTGTAAAAATAAAGAGGTACTCGCCAGAAATGGTGGGGGGAAAATTGGGAAAGAAATGTATCTAAACCTGTATTCTGTGGAAGTGTCTCTTTTGAACATGACACCCTTTCACTCGCCTTATGTCTAGGTTGGAAAATTCGCTCGTCTCTTGGTCATACTCCTTTATAAGATTACAAATTGGTATGTGATCCTTGTTGTTGAGTCATTATTTTCCAAGACAGTTGTCGTGTCATCAATATGTTCAAAAATATGTCCAACCTGAAAAGCTTTATATTGCGTCGGCCATTTCTACAGTTTTTACGCCTTCTGTTGCGTCGGCCATCCCTGAGTCAGTCTTGAATCACTTGTTACTCTGATCTACTTCAAATCTTGTTACTTGTTTCGAGTCATTGATGTGGGATACATTAAGGCCCTCCTGTGACGAGTATTTTCCTATCGACTTCAACTTATTATCCAGAAATCAGACTTAGAAACTAATTGGTACCTTGGAACTTGCATGCCTCAATGGCAGGTTTCCTCGCTTTCGACAATGGGTTTTCATTATTGACCCCTGATCGGGAGATTCCGTCAAGTGTTCGACTTCAGCTCATTAATTCACATTCATAGGATTGTACTACTATACCTTGGGAGTCATTGACATTAATGGTGATTTCCCTCGCGCTTGTTAACGGTATACACTAATGACCAGTAATCAAGTGGTTTCTACCATGTTCGACTTCAACACATGTATTCACATGGTTAGATTTGTACTATAGAGTGGTGGAGATGAAGACCCTGGATCTTTTCTAACAGATTCAGGTTATGTTGGAGTATATTCAGTTTGTACTATTGCATAGATCCACGTTGTATGTTTGGTGGCTATGTTCAAATTTGAGTCTTTAACACATAGATCCACAATGTATTTTTGGTGGCTATGTTCAGATTCGAGTCATATTGGCATGGATCCACAGTGAATGTTTGGTGGCCATGACCTGTCTTACTTGACATGGATCTTTGCATGTTAG
>ML784125.1:93163-170505 GCA_009831015.1 Picea engelmannii | reverse complement strand
ACACTAGGCTTAGATCCATGCTCAAGCCTAACCATGAGCATATACTCCAGCTCTGGAGGATTGAGTGAAAAAACTCATAAATTATAAATCGCCTGAAAACAGCAAAATATAATTAGTAAGTGAAAAAACACTCTAGACTATAACTCACGCTTAGGACTTAAGGTGGCTAAGACCTTTTACAAATTCATCATGCAAACGCCTCTTATTACAATTTTTTATGGAAAATGTAGAGTAACAGGGTGGTCTTTTGACCGGCTGAATTTCTGAACTCTGAATTTTGAACAATAATGTTCAAATCTTTGGCGGCTCGCTGGAAATTCACCCTAGTGCAACTTGGTGGATAACAGGGCCCACATAACATTTGGTGATTCATCTCCGAGGGTTAGGTTTTTGGATGTCTAGGGTTTTTTCATTCTTGAGTAATGTTAAAAATGCCTCTGGAGCCTCATTGTAATCATTCTTCTCATACAGATGCATGTAGCATTCACATCTCTTCTCAGAGATAGCTACCACCATTCGAGCAAGTGTTTTAAGTTTTGCATTTTTACAGTTTCAGCCTATTTCATTTATTCAATAGAAGATAATGTTCATTGGATATATGTGTTATTATTCATATCTCTGTGTGTATTGTATTCATTTTTTTAGTCAATTTGTTCTACTCCTAAATCTGGATCAGTGGTATCATAGCACTATTCTCTTCATTTATTTTTCTTCGTGCATGTCCCTGACAAGATCTGGGTACAAGAAGTTGCGACTCGAACCAATCGAGCCATTGCAATATTGGTCGCGCTGAGCTTGACAACAACCCATGGGAGACGAAAATAAAGATGATGGAGTAGGAGATCCTTTTGAAATGTTGCTCGAGGAAGCCCTTGCGCGATAAAGGAGTGAAATGATGGACAACTTTGTGCAGATCCTTCAGCGGCTGCCCACAGGAGAAGCATATTTATCAAGTGGCCATGCAACCCTCTTCAAGGTATAGGTAAATTTTGATATTCCATTATTTGAAGGACTGATAGATGTAGATGTTGTAGATAAATGGTTGAATCTGCTCGAAGGGTATTTTTCAGTCCATAATTTTTTCGATGGGGAAAAGATTACTTTTGCACTCCTCAAGGTTGTCCCCCATGTTAAGGAATAGTGGGACACTTACTCTGAGCAAAGGGCCATAGAGGAATCTGCAATATTTATGGTTACTCCTATATGGGATTCCTTCCGGGATGCCATTAAAGAACAATACTACGCTATTGGAAATGAGGACGACTAGTACACCAGATGGACCACCCTGCATCAAGAAAGGGACCAGACAGTACCAGATTTCACCAATAGTTTCCATACCCTACGCATCAAGTTGGGTATCAAAGACTCTGAACGATATCTGGTGCTCAAATACCACGGTTGTTTGCATAGATACATTCAAATAGAAATGGAGTTTCTGAACATCGCCTCATTGGGTATGGATTATAGATATGTTGTCCAGATCAAGCAGAAATTTAAGCAGAAGAGGCGAGAGTCTAGATCTACAAACTCCTCACAATCGAAGCAAGGAAAAGGTAGCCCCAAACCACATAGAAAGGGTCATAGAAAATATGGCCACTCTCAGGACAACCAGTCCAATCCGCAACACAAGAAGGGAAATGAGAAGACGAAGAAGGACACGGGAAAATGGCGTGATACCCATAAAATCCCTTGGCACAACACTGAATAGCGTCACTCCAAGCAGTCACTCATGGTTGAGTTGAAGGCTTCTGAGTTAGAGGTCGATTCTGATTCTGAATCAAATCTAGAAGGAGGGAAGCAGATTATCGATGATGAACCCAGTGCCACTATGGCTACCACCAAAGTCCAGCCAAGCAAACTAGAAGAGGGAGAGGAAGGGGAACACCTCTTTCACTCACAGATGAGGGTAAAGGGGGCTCTGCTTCAATTCATTGTCGATAGCGGCAGTCAAAAGAACCTGATCTCAGCAGAGGTCCTCAAGCGGCTAGACTTGTTGATGACACTGCACCTGCAGCACTACACCATCGGTTGGCTTCACTAAGGAAGAGATATCTATGTCAGCCAACAGTGGTGTCTACCCTACGGCATTAAGCCATTCAAAGATAAAGTATTGTGTGATATTTCTCCCCTTGAAGTTTCTGATATTCTTTTAAGATAATCATATTTGTGGAAACGTCATGTTATGTATGAGTCTAGACCCTGCAGTGTTATTATTACTTTGGGAAGACAATTATACAGGATACCAGATGTAGCGTCGCCTACCGTTGTTTCTTTAATCTCTGCTAAGCAATGCAGTAAGGTCATTTCACAAAACGGGAAGTTCATCTTCTTTGTGATCCATGCTCACAGTAAGCAGAAGGTTGTCACCACATATGTGGCCTATACATAGAGCTTCTCTTTGCAGCATAAGCAAGTGGACGAGATCGTGGAAGAGTACACAGACATATTCTCCTCACCCACCGAGGTACTGACATGCTGCCAAGTAAGGCATCCAATTGATCTAATCTCTGATGAACCTCTCCCTACTAGACTAGTCTATCATCGCTCGCTGATGGAAAATGATGAAATCAAGAGTCAAATCCAAGAGCTTCTTCAAAAGGGGCACATCAGACCCATCTCCTCCCCTTGCGGAAGCCAGATTATGTTGGTGCAGAAGAAGGATAGGACCTGACGACTCTGCATTGATTATTGAGTATTAAACAAAATCACAATTAGAAACTGATGCCCAATTCCCAGGATTGATGACCTTCTTGACCAACTCAAGGGGGAAAAGTTCTTCAGAAAGATTGATCTAAAGTTTCACTACCACCAGGTTCCCATCGAACCAGTTGATGTATGGAAGACAACTTCCAAATCTAAAGAAGGTCTCTTCGAATGGTTGGTCATGCCCTTTGGCATAGAAAATGCACCAGCCACTTTAATGAGATTGATGGATGATGTATTGAGACCCTTCACTGTTACACATTATTTCCGTTACCCTTATGACCGTTAATGATGTAAACCTATATGTTTCCTTCATAGGGGTCAATGGCCTGAATTCCTGAAAAATGAAGGGAGAAGAACTTTTCCTGAGAGAAGAAGTTGTGTTTTCCTCTGTAAAAAACCCTATTTTGGAGGATTTCCGCAGGCTGCCCTATATGCAGAGTGCATAAATGTCTGATTTCTGTAGGTTGCATTATAACTAGGCTGTGGAGTTTCCGCGGATTGCTCTATAACTAGCGTGCGGCGACATTCGTACGTGGAAAAAAACGAGCATCTTCTCGATGCTTCTAGATGGAGAAGCTTCTATGGTGACGTGGCCTCCTAATGGTTTGGATCTTACTCGCTTTCATGATTTAGTGGGATCATCCTAACCTCCTCACCTTATCCTCTTCAACTTATAAAAGGAGAGGATCTCTCATGAAGAAAGTTAGCTTGATTGGGTTGGAAAGTTCTTGAGCTTTTAAGTTTAGAAATTCGGCTTGAGATTGTTAGCTTGTTTAGATTGGCTTTGAGCTTTTCTTTGTCAAGATAGATTTTGAGTAGCTATCATATCCATGGTCTCAAAATCCTTGGAGAAAGAAGTGTATGGGAAGCAAGGAACTGTTGGAAGGAACCTTACGACATCAAGGCATCTGGTTGTAATCTCTCTTCCTATTATTTAATATAATACAGTGCCATGCTTCTTTCCCATAGAATTATCTTTATTTTATTGCATAATTCCTTGATCATATGCATAGGTTCTCATTGAATATACTTCTACGGCTTTCACTTTGGTTGGTTTGTGTCTCACTGCAGGATCAGTATCACAAGAGCGTCGCAGTGAAACAGGAACAACAAACACATAAGGAAGTGACACTTTAAGGTATGTCACTCATCCTTTCTTTGATGATAGATTCAATGATTAGAACCTAGGGAAAGCGCCATGTCATGTCTTGTTTTGTTCTAGATATGGGTGCATCTAGGGAGATTAGTTTATGTCTGCATTTACCGATTTATCCTACAACAAAATTGGTGACTCCACTGGACAACGGATTATTTTCCTAGTTTATATTACTTTCTTGTTTTGATTGCTTGGTTTTTGTTTTCTAAGTCACTGGGAGATCCAGCTTGTCTCTCTAACTGTTAAACTTCATTGGAAAACCTTCTTAATTTTTATTTTTTTCCATTTTTGTTTGATTTCCGCACCCTGCTTTGAGGGACAATGCGACGACTTAGGATTTCTGCACCCTACCTATTTAGACCAACGAGGAAACTCCGCACCCTACCAATATCTGGCCTAAAGAAATCAATGATTTCCACACTGTGTTAGTCTACACCCTACGGAAGTTGTGAAATTTTTTATTTCTGATGGTTTTTTCCTTACCCAAACCTTGGATTTGGTTTTGTGGTGAATTTTTGGGTTTGATTATGATCTGTTTACAGTCTGCTTGACAGCTTTGAAACTACTTTTAGCCATCTTTTCTTTGTTTTCTTTTGAAATATTTAGTCTCTTGCTTTGAGTGTCTTTCAGTTACAAAGCATCGTTTTTCTTTAGAATTGTTTAGTGAAAGAATACTTCTTTTTCTGAATAAATCGTGTTAAAAGAGAAACTTAGTTTGGGTTGTTTTTGTTTTGAAGTGATTTTCTATTTGTTTTAGTGTCTCTTTGAAACAAAAAAATGTTATTTCTTGCCTTATATTATATTGGGGGCTTTCTTGCATCTGAAGTAGCGAAATTGCATGATTCTTGGCATTTTTTGGTGTACAATCTCTTTTGCTCATTTCTTGATAATCTTGATATTGATGAGTTTAATGAAATTTTGGGACATTTTTCATATGGGAATGATAAATGTTTTCTCCTTCTCGTAGCATAGCTTTCATCGAAATGAAAATATTGCATCTTCATCTCTTTGCATAACTTTTGAGTCGGTCAAAACACCATATTGTCCATGCCATTTTCCTCTTGAGTAACAACAACCATAAAATAAACTGCTTATAAAAATTGATTAGAAATTTTTATATTTTCTGGTAGCAAACCTACATTAGATTAGTTGTAGGGCTTTGGAATAGGTGTGAAAGATAACTTTCCAAAGCTGCAAACAAACATAGAATCTTGAGTTACGAAGCAGCGAAATCCACTTATTACATTTTGTCCTGGGAAGCCCTTCTAACACAAGGGTAAATCACGAGGTCACATTGAGACTAGCATAGTTACTCACCCTACTTTGTTGGTCTTGGTGTAGAGATTGTGCGTATTATGGGGGTCGCTTGAAGGTATACCCACAAGGATGAGTGGAAGTCTTTCAAGTTGATTTCGGGCTAGATACCCTGCCTTTGCGCATGGATCGGACTGTCGACTATTTCCCCAGGCATCATTGTAGTAATTGGTAACCTTAGTGGCCTTTCTCTTTAGGTTCTTTACACAAGGTGACTGTGGAGGGGCAAGTCCTCATGGTACCTAGAATCAACGTTGGCCAAACTCACTCGGGCTCCTTGGAGGGTATACCCATGATTATGTGTGGGAGCTTGCACCTGGGTGTAAGTCCATTGAGTAGGTCGCCAACATAACTTTTCCACCCGCTCTATCTCATCCCCTTCTCACTTTGTTCTCGCGACGTTGGATTTCATCACCAACTAGTGAGTTCATTGTGAGAAGGTTTTGTTTGCTTGGTTGCTTAGCATGTGTTGTTTGTTTTTCCTAGTGGACTCTAGATTGGATCTTTATTTTAATGGCGTCGCTTCCCGAAATGAACCATGAAGGAACCTCTGCTCTAGGGGAACCTTTTGTTTTTCCTTCTTACGGAAACATTGGTCCTCATAACATCACTACTTTGAGCATTCCATGTCTCACAATTGGATTACCAGTATGGTTGTTTTCCACTTAGGTAATACTGATTGTCGTAAGAACTTCGGTTGTAAGCACTTCCCCCCAAGAACATGAACCTCATTTGGATCCTTCACCTTCTTCACCAATAATATCTTCTTCACCTTCTTCAATTGCAAGGTCTTCTTCTATTTCATCTTCTTCGCCAAGTGAAAGCTCCAAAGCTAGTAACTCGGTGGATAAGAAGAAGAAGAAACGGAAGAATAAGAAGAAGAAAAATAAACAAGGTTCCAAACTTCCAACCACTGCCAAACATGTTGGAAAGAAACCAATTATTGTTAATCGTACTATGAGTGTTGATGATGCCAAGATCACCCAAACAACCCGTAAGCCCAAGTACTCTTGCAGGCTTTATAAGGGTAGCCATCTTCTTAAGGACTGCCCTGGTCTATCCAAGGTTATAGAAGTATGGTCTACACACCCTCACCAGACCTTGTCGTCAACCTCTGAACAACATGTTGATGACCTCCCATCAACTAGTCAAGATACCGTTGGGAAGAAGAAAAGTCGAGCCAAGTTCCCGTATATGTTATGCAAAGGGAGTGATCTAACTCACATTTTCCCTCGTATGGATGAAGCCTAGAAATTACTAGAAGACATGACTATTTCACAGCCCCAACTTCTGGATGCTTATCGCAAGCTTACTATCGACCCACATGTAGTTGATGGAATCATTAATCTGGTCCCTTTGTCGTTCAATCTGGTTGATCATGTCGTCAATATGGTCATGTCCTTAGTTGAACCAGTTGGCATAGTGGTTGAACTGATCCCATCCTCGGTTAACCCCACTCTCCCTCCATAGAGTGAAACCCAAGTGGTTGATTTGATCTCATCCTTGGTCAATCCCAATCTCCCTCTAGAAAGTGAAACCTAAGAGGTCGATCTTTTTCCACCTGTCAACCCCATTCTTCCCTTGGAGGATGCAACCCAAGTGGTCGAATTGATCTCGCCATCGGTCGATCCTACTCTCTCGCTCGAGAGTAAACTCGATACTTCCCATGTTTTTCTCATTGATACAGGCTCTACCGTGCCGAGGGGTATTCCTCCTTCTCCCGTGGAACTCCCTCCAAGTAATGAGGCCATCTGTTTTGATTAGGGAGTGCTAATTGGACCTCGTCTTCCCTCTCACATTCCTTTCCAAATTATAGTGCATGTTTGTGGTCGGGACGTTCCTCAGACGTTGATAGATGAAGGTAAGTCCGTTAGTATTTTGTCCTCTTTTGTTTGGCAAGCTTTGGGTTGTCCTCAACTTACACCAGTTACACGGAATCTGCAAGCTTTTAACAGAAGAACCAGTCAACCTTTAGGGACCCTTCCTCAGTTTCCTATAACTTTGGGAGAGAAAATTGTCTTTAGTGAATTCATGGTAGTCCAAGACCCCTTGGATTTCGCTTTACACCTTGGGCGGGATTATGTCTATGCCATGAAAGCTATTGTGTCCACACTTTTTCGTGTTATATCTTTCCCTCGCGATGGAAGAATTGTGACTATTGATCAACTTTCATTCATCGGTCCTGACTGGATTACCTCCCTAAATGGTTCTTATATGCAGACGGTATCACCCCTGCCACAGGTAAATTATGTGGTGTTGTCTCCCATGCCTTCCACTGTCGATGACAATGACTTGGATCCGGTAGTTGACATGGTGACCTCTTCGGTAGGGCTATTGGAGACTAACCTCCTCACCCCTCTCGCGACCCTCAACATGTGTTACTTCCAAAGTGTATTTCTTCCATCAAGTGAAGATCTCTTGGAAGCCATGACCAAGTTTTTTCCTTTGACATGGTGTCCTTCTGGAGTATTGTCATCTTGGAAGCAATGATCAAGAAGAGCCTTGAGCATTGTTTTCTGATTTCAAGCTCATTTAAAAATGAAACCATCTTTGAGCATGGTTCTCTAATTTCAAGCTTGTTAACAAATGAAACAATCTTTGAGCATGATTTTCTGATTTCAAGCTCGTTAAAAAATGAAACCAGTTATGAGGATAGTTTTTGTGTCTTTGTGGCAACTTCGTTAAAAAATGAAACATAGGTTACGAGCATAGTTCATGTTTTTGTGTCAAGCTCGTTAAAAAAAGAAACATAGGTTACGAGCATAGTTTATGTTTCTGTGTCAAGCTCATTAAAAAATGAAACAGAGGTCTAGGGATTGAACCTGGATTATCGAGCATAGTTCTTGTTCCTGTGTCAAGCTCTTTAAAAAATAAAACAGATTGTTCCCCCTCTCTGTTGAATCAAGTCCTTCGTCTAGTATTTGAAGTTTTTTTTTCCTCCGCCTTTGCAGTTGGACGAAACGAAGCTTGGGGGGAAATGCTTCTAGCCTCTTGACTTCATGCTGAAGTTGAGCTGCTAGTTTCTTAAGCTGGGGGCTAAGTACCAACCATGCATTGGGAAGTCCAAGCATAGTTTTCTATGGTTCAAGCTTGTGTAAAAGTGAAACCACTTACCTCAAGGATAGTTTCCTCTGGTTCAAGCTTGTGTAAAAATGAAACTAGGTCCAAGCATAGTTTTGTTTAGTTTTTTAAGCTTGTGTAAAAATAAAATCTATCCCAAGCATAGTTTTGTTTTGTTTTAAAGCTTACGTAAAAATGAAAACAATCTCGAGCTTAGTCTTTGTTCTTTCTCATGCTCGTAAATACATGAGAATAAGTTACCGAGCTTATTCTTTGTCCTTTCTCGTTCTCGTAAATAAATGAGAATGTAACCGAGTATACTTTTATCACTTTTTCAGACTCGTAAAGGTTATATGAAAAAGGAACCCCCTGGAGTTCCCTTTAAGCTCTTTTCAAACTCTCTAAACATGAAAAGGTTGTCGAGCGATCTTGTTCTTTTCACGCTCGTCAAAGTATTTGAAGAAAATGTCTGTTGAGTGGTATTTTATCTCTTTTTCAGTCTCATTAGACTACTTTACGAAAAAGGAACTGAGAGAGTTCTCTTTAAGTGTTTTTCAGACTCTCTAAACATGAAAAACCCCTAAGTTTTCTTTCTTTGGACTCATAAAACAAACATTGAAAGGCCCATATGGGACCGAACCAATCCTTCCCAGGGTTCGTTAAACATAATCCAAGGGACTCATCCGAAGGATGAACTTACATTACAAGCATATGTTATCCTCCTCAAGCTTGCGTAAAAATAAAGAGGTACTCACCAGAAATGGTGGGGAAAAAATTGGGAAAGAAATGTGTCTAAACCTGTATTCCATGGAAGAGTCACTTTTTGAACATGATACCCTTTCACTCACTTTGTGTCTAGGTTGGAAAATCTACTTGTCTCTTGATCATACTCCTTTATAAGATTACAAATTGGTCTGTGATCCCTGTTGTTGAGTCAGTGTTTCCAAGATAGTTGTCGTGTCGTCAATATGTTCCAAGAGATTTTCAACCCGGAAAGCCTTCTATTGCATCGGTCACTTCTACAGTCTTTAAGCCTTCTATTGTGTCGACCACTTCTGCAGTCCTTAAGCCTTCTATTGCATCGGCCACTACTGCAGTCCTTAAGCCTTATATTGCATCGATCATCCTTGAGTCAGTCCTGAATCACTTGTTACTCTGATCTACTTCAAATCTTGTTACCCGTTTCGTGTCATTGATGGGGGATACATTAAGGCCCTCATGTGACAAGTATTTTCCTATCAACTTCAACTTATTATCCAGGAATTAGAATTAGAAACTAATTGGTACCTTGTAACTTGCATGCCTCAATGGCAGGTTTCCTCGCTTTCGACAGTGGGTTTTCATTATTGACCCCTGATCGGGAGGTTCCGCCGAGTGTTCGACTTCAGCTCATTAATTCACACCCGTTGGATTGTACTAGTGTACCTTGGGATTCATTGACATTAATGGTGATTTTTCTTCGCATTTGTTAACAGTATTCACTAATGACCGGTAATCAAGTGGTTTCTACCATGTTCGACTTCAACACATGTCTTCGTATGGTTAGATCTGTACTATAGAATGGTGGAGATGAAGACCCTGAATCTTTTCTAACAGATTCAGGTTGTGTTGGAGTATATTCAGTTTGTACTGTTGCATAGATCCAAATTATATGTCTCATGGCTATGTTCAAATTTGAGTCTTTAACACATAGATCCAGAGTGTATTTTTGGTGGCTATGTTCAGATTTGAATCATATTGGCATGGATCCACAGTGTATGATTGTTGTCCATGACCTGTATTACTTGACATGGATCTTTGCATGTCGGCATTTATGATTTGAGTCACTTGTATTCTGAGTATGGGAATGCCTACCTCAGTGATGATATATTATTGTACTGTATTTCCTTGTTTGTTGGCAGGTTTCCGATTGACTATTCCTTATTCCCTACACACACTCGACAAAGTATTTCAGCTATCACTCTGTTATAACTTCATACTTTGGGGGGCTCTCTGTTACACATTATTTTCATCACCCTTATGACCATTAATGATGTAAACCTATATGTTTCCTTCAGAGGGGTCAATGGCCTGAATTCCTGAAGAATGAAGGGAGAAGAACTTTTCCTAAGAGAAGAAGTTGTGTTTTCCTCTGTAAAAAACCCTATTTTGGAGGATTTTCGCAAGCTGCCCTATATGTAGAGTGCGGAAATGTCTGATTTCCGCAATCTGCACTATATCTAGGTTGCAGAGTCTCCATAAGTTACTCTATAACTAGGGTGCAGCGACCTTCATACGTGGAAAAAAATGAGCATCTTCTCGATGCTTCTAGATGGAGAAGCTTTTATAGTGAGGTGGCCTTCGAATGGTTTGGATATTACTTGATTTCATGATTTAGTGGGATCATCCTCACCTCCTCACCTTATCCTCTTCAACTTATAAAAGGAGAGGAGCTCTCATGGAGAAAGTTAGCTTGATTGGGTTGGAAAGTTTTTAAGCTTTTAAGTTTAGAAATTTGGCTTGAAATTGTTAGCTTGTTTAGATTGGCTTTGAGCTTTGCTTTGTCAAGATAGATTGTGAGTAGTTATTAGATCCATGGTCTCAGAATCCTTGGAGAAAGAAGTGTGTGTGAAGCAAAGAACTATTGGAAGGAACCTTACGACATCAAGGCATCTGGTTGTAATCTCTCTTCCTATTATTTAATATAATACAGTGGCATGCTTCTTTCCCATGTAATTATCTTTATTTTATTGCATAATTCCTTGATCATATGCGTAGGTTGTCATTGAATATACTTCTACTACTTTCACTTTGGTTGGTTTGTGTCTCACTGCAGGATCAGTATCACAAGAGCATCGCAGCGAAACAGGAACAACAAAGACATAAGGAAGCGACACTTAAAGGTATGTAACTCATCCTTTCTTTGATGATAGATTCAATGATTAGAACCTAGGGAAAGCGCCATGTCTTGTCTTGTTTTGTTCTATATCTAGGTGGATCTAGGGAGATTCGTTTATGTCTCCATTTATCGGTTTATCCTACAAAAATATTGGTGACTCCACTTGGGAACGGATTATTTTCCTAGTTTGTCTTGCTTTCTTGTTTTGATTGCTTGGTTTCTGTTTTCTGAGTGACTGGGAGATCTAGCTTGACTCTCTTACTGTTAAACTTCATTGGAAAACCTTCTTAATTTTTAATTTTTTCCATTTTTTTTTTATTTCCGCACCCTGCTTTGAGGGACAGTGCAACGACTTAGGACTTCTGCACCCTACCTATTTAGACCAGCGCAGAAACTCCGCACCCTACTCATATCTGGCCTGCGGAAATCAGTGATTTATGCACTGTGTTAGTTTACAGCCTGCGGAAGTTGTGAAATTTTTTATTTCTGATGGTTTTTTCCTTACCCAGACCTTGGATTTGGTTTTGGGTGAATTTTTGGGTTTGATTATGATCTGTTTACAGTCTGCTTGACAGCTTTGAAACTACTTTTAGCCATCTTTTCTTTGTTTGCTTTTGAAACATTTAGTCTCTTTCTCTGAATGTCTTTTGGTTACAAAGCATCATTTTTCTTTAGAATTGTTTAGTGAAAGAATAGTTTTTTTTCTAAATAAATCGTTAAAAGAGAAACTTAGTTTGGGTTGTTTTTGTTTTGAAGTGAATTTCTATTTGTTTTAGTGTCTCTTTGAAACAAAAAATTGTAATTTCTTGCCTTATATTATATTGGGGGCTTCCTTGCATATGAAGTAGAGAAATTGCATGATTCTTGGCATTTTTTGTTGTATAATCTCTTTTGCTCATTTCTTGATAATCTTGATATTGATGAGTTTAATGAAATTTTGGGACATTTTTCATATGGGAATGATAAATGTTTTCTCTTTCTCATAGCATAGATTTCATCGAAATGAAAAGATTGCATCTTCATCTCTTTGCATAAATTTCGAGTCGGTCAATACACCATATTGTCCACGCCATTTTCCTCTTGAGTAACAACAGCAATAAAATAAACCGCTTATAAAAATTGATTAGACATTTTTATATATTCTGGTAGCAAACCTACATTAGATTAGTTGTAGGGATTTGGAATAGATGTGAAAGATAACTTTCCAAAGCTGCAAACAAACATAGAATCTTGAGTTGCGAAGCAGCGAAATCCACTTATTACATTTTGTCCTGGGAAGCCCTTCTAACACAAGGCTCAATCACAAGGTCGCATTGAGACTGGCAGAGTTACTCACCTTGCTTTGTTGGTCTTGGTGTAGAGATTGTGCATATTATGGGGGTCGCTTGAAGGTATACCCACAAGGATGAGTGGAAGCCTTTCAAGTTGATTTCGGGATATATACCCTGCCTTTGCACGTGGATTGGATTGTCGACTATTTCCCCAAGCATCACTGTAGTAATTGGTAACCTTAGTGGACTTTCTCTTTAGGTTCTTTACACAAGGTGACTCTGGAGGGGCAAGTCTTCACGGTACCTGGAATCGATGTTGGCCAAGCTCACTCGGGCTCCTTGGAGGGTATACCCACGATTATGTGTGGGAGCTTGCACCAAGGTGGAAGTCTGTTAAGTAGGTCGTCAACATAACTTTTCCACCCGCTCTATCTCAGCCCCTTCTCACTTTGTTCTCGCGATGTTGGATTTCATCACCAACTAGTGAGTTCATTGTGATAAGGTTTTGTTTGCTTGGTTGCTTACTAGATTTTTAGCGTGTGTTGTTTGTTTTTCCTAGTTGACTCTAGATTGGATCTTTATTTTAATTGCGTCAGTTCCCGAAATGGCCAATGAAGGAACCTGTCCTCTAGGGGAACCTTTTGTTTTTCCTTCTTATGGAAACATTGGTCCTCCTCACATCGCTACTTTGATCCTTCTAGGCCTCACAATTGGATTACCAGTATGGTTGTTTTCCACTCAAGTAATCCCAAATGTCGTAAGTGCTTCGGTTGTAAGCACTTCCCCCCAAGAACATCAACCTCATTTGGATCCTTCACCTTCTTCACCTTCTTCAATTGCAATGTTTTCTTCCATTTCATCTTCTTCGCCGAGTGAAAGCTCCAAAGCTAGTAACTCGGTGGATAAAAAAAGGAAGAAACGGAAGAATAAGAAGAAGAAAAATAAACAAGGGTCCAAACCTCCAACCACTGCCAGAAATGTTGGAAAGAAACCAATTACTATTAATCGTACTAGGAGTGTTGATGATGCCAAGATCACCTAAACAACCCGTAAGCCCAAGTACCCTTGCAAGCTTTGTAAGGGTAGCCATCTTCTTAAGGATTGCCCTGGTCTATCCAAGGTTATAGAAGCATGGTCTACACACCCTCGCCAGACCTTGTCGTCAACCTCTGAACAACATGTTGATGACCTCCTGTCAACTAGTCAAGATATCGGTTGAAAGAAGAAAAGTCAAGCCAAGTTCTCGTGTATGTTATGCAAAGGGAGTCATCTAATTCACCTTTGCCCTTGTATGGACGAAGCCTCGAAATTTCTAGAAGGCGTGACTATTTCACATCCCCAACTTCCATATGCTTATCGCAAGCTTACTATCGACCCACCTGTAGTTGATGGATTGATTAATTTGGTCCCTTCGTCGTTCAATCCGGTTGATCATGTCATCAATCTGGTCACGTCCTTAGTTTAACTAGTTGACACAGTGGTTGATCCGATCCCATCCTCGGTTAACCCCACTCTCCCTCCAGAGAGTGAAACCCAAGTGGTTGATTCGATCTCATCCTCAGTCAATCCCACTCTCTCTCTAGAGAGTGAAACCCAAGAGGTCGATCTGTTTCCACTCGTCGACCCCATTCTCCCCTTGGAGGATGCAACCCATGTGGTCGATCTGATCTCGCCATTAATCGATCCTACTCTCCCTCTCGAGAGTAAACTCGATACTTCCCACTTTTTTCTCATTGATACAGACTCTAAAGTGTCGAGGGGTATTCCTCCTTCTCCCGTGGAACCCCCTCAAAGTAATGAGGCCATCTGTTTTGATTGGGGTGTGCTAATTGGACCTCGTCTTCCCTCTCACATTCCTTTCCAGATTATAGTGCAGGTTCTTCATCAGGACGTTCCTCAAACGTTGATAAATGAAGGTGCGTATGTTAGTATTTTGTTCTCTTTTTCTTGGCAAGCTTTGGGTTTTCCTCAACTTGCGTCAGTTACGTAGAATCTGTTAGCTTTTAACAAAAGAACTAGACAACCTTTAGGGACCCTTCCTCAGTTTCCTGTAACTTTGGGCTGGAAAACTGTCTTTATTGAAGTCATGTTAGTCTAAGACCCCTTGGATTTCACTTTACTCCTTGGGTGGGATTATGTCTATGCCATGAAATCTATTGTGTCCACTCTTTTTCGTGTGATATCTTTCCCTCGCAATGGAAGAATTGTGATTGTTAATCAACTTTCATTCATCGGTCCTGATTGGATTACCTCCCTAAATGGTTCTTATATGTAGACGGTATCGCTCATGCCACAGGTAATTTATGTGGTGTTGTATTCCATGCCTTCCACTACTAATGAAAATGACTTGGATCCAGTAGTTGACATGGTGACCTCTTCGATAGGGCTATCGGAGCCTGACCTCCTTAGCCCTCTTGCGACCCTCGATATGTGTTCCTTCCAAAGTCTGTTTCTTCCATCAAGTGAAGATATCTTGGAAGCCATGACCAAGTTTTGTCCTTTGACATGGTGTCCTTCCAGAGTATTTTCCTCTTGGAAGCCATGATCAAGAAGAGCCTTGAGCATTGTTTTTTGATTTCAAGCTCATTTAAAAATGAAACCAGATTTGAGCACGGTTCTCTGATTCCAAGCTCGTTAAAAAATGAAACCAGCTTTGAGCATGATTTTCTGATTTCAAGCTCTTTAAAAAATGAAACTAGTTATGAGGATAGTTTTTGCGTCATTATGGCAACCTCGTTAAAAAATGAAACATAGGTTACGAGCATAGTTCATGTTTCTATGTCAAGCTCATTAAAAAATGAAACAGAGGTCTAGGGACTGAACCTGGATTGTCGATCATATTTCTTGTTCCTATGTCAAGCTCGTTAAAAAATAAAACAAATTGTTCCCCCTCTCTGTTGAATCAAGTCCTTCGTCTAGTATTTGAAGTTTCTTTTCCTCTGCCTTTGCAGTTGAACGAAACAAAGCTTGGGGGGCAATGCTTCCACCCTCTGGACTTCATGTTGAATTTGAGCCGCAAGTTTCTTAAGCTGGGGGCTAAGTACCAACCATGCGTTGGGAAGTCCAAGCATAGTTTTCTATGGTTCAAGCTTGTGTAAAAATGAAACCACTTACCTCAAGCATAGTTTCCTCTGGTTCAAGCTTGTGTAAAAATGAAACCAGGTCCAAGCATAGTTTTGTTTAGTTTTTTAAGCTTGTGTAAAAATAAAATCTATCCCAAGCATAGTTTTGTTTTGTTTTAAAGCTTACGTAAAAATGAAAACAATCCTGAGCTTAGTCTTTGTTCTTTCTCATGCTCGTAAATACATGAGAATAAGTTACCGAGCTTAGTCTTTGTCCTTTCTCGTTATCTTAAATACCTGAGAATGTAACTGAGTATACGTTTATCACTTTTTCAGACTTGTAAAGGTTATACGAAAAAGGAACCCCCTGGAGTTCCCTTTAAGCTCTTTTTAGACTCTCTGAACATGAAAAGATTGTTGAGCGATCTTGTTCTTTTCACGCTCGTCAAAGTATTTGAAGAAAATGTCTATTGAGTGGTATTTTATCTCTTTTTCAGTCTCATAAAACTACTTTACGAAAAAGGAACTCAGAGAGTTCTCTTTAAGTGTTTTTCAGACTCTCTAAACATGAAAAACCCCTAAGTTTTATTTCTTTGGACTCATAAAACAAACATTGAAAGGCCCATATGGGACCGAACCAATCCTTCCCAGGGTTCGTTAAACATACTCTGAGGGACTCATCCGAAGGATGAGCTTACATTACAAGCATTTTTTATCCTCCTAAAGCTTGCGTAAAAATAAAGAGGTACTCGCCAGAAATGGTGGGGAAAATTTTGGGAAAGAAATGTGTCTAAACCTGTATTCCATGGAAGAGTCACTTTTTGAACATGATACCCTTTCACTCGCTTTGTGTCTAGGTTGGAAAATCCACTTGTCTCTTGATCATACTCCTTTATAAGATTACAAATTGGTCTATGATCCTTGTTGTTGAGTTGGTGTTTCCAAGACAGTTGTCGTGTCGTCAATATGTTCAAAGAGATTTTCAAACCGGAAAGCCTTCTATTGCATCGGCTACTTCTACAGTCCTTAAGCCTTCTATTGCTTCGGCCACTTATGCATTCCTTTAGCCTTCTATTGCATTGGCCATCCCTGAGTCAGTCCTGAATCACTTGTTACTCTGATCTACTTCAAATATTCTTACCTGTTTCGTGTCATTGATGGGGGATACATTAAGGCCCTCCTGTGACGAGTCTTTTCCTATTGACTTCAACTCAATATCCAGGAATTAGACTTAGAAACTAATTTTTACCTTGGAACTTGCATGCCTCAATGGCAGGTTTCCTCGCTTTCGACAGTGGGTTTTCATTATTAACCCCTGATTGGGAGGTTATGTCGAGTGTTCGACTTCAGCTCATTAATTCACACCCGTTGGATTGTACTAGTGTACCTTGGGAGTCATTGACATTAATGGTGATTTTTCCTCGCACTTGTTAATGGTATTCACTAATGACTGGTAATCAAGTGGTTTCTACCATGTTTGACTTCAACACATGTATTCGCATGGTTAGATCCATACTGTAGAATGGTGGAGATGAAGACCCTGAATCTTTTCTAACAGATTCAGGTTGCGTTGGAGTATATTCAGTTTGTATTGTTGCATAGATCCACATTGTATGTCTCATGGCTATGTTCAAATTTGAGTCTTTAGCACATAGATCCACAGTGTATTTTTAGTGGCTATGTTCATATTTGAGTCATATTGGCATGGATCCACTGTGTATGTTTGGTGGCCATGACCTATGTTACTTGACATGGATCTTTGCATGTCGGAATTTATGTTTTGATTCACTTGTATTCTGAGTATGGGAATTCCTACCTCAATGATGATATATTATTGTACTGTATTTCCTTGTTTGTCGGCAGGTTTCCGACGGATTGTTCCTTGTTCCCTACACACACTCGACAAAGTATTTCAGCTATCACTCTGTTATAACTTCATACTTTCGGGGGCTCTCTGTTACACATTATTTTCGTCACCCTTATGACTGTTAATGATGTAAACCTATATGTTGCCTTCATAGGGGTCAATGGCCTGAATTCCTGAAGAATGAAGGGAGAAGAAATTTTCCTAAGAGAAGAAGTTGTGTTTTCCTCTGTAAAAAACCCTATTTTGGAGGATTTTCATAGGCTGCCCTATATGCAGAGTGCGGAAATGTTTGATTTCCACAAGCTGCACTACAACTAGGTTGTGGAGTTTCAGCAGGTTGCTCTATAACTAAGGTGTGGTGACCTTCGTACGTCGAAAAAAACAAGCATCTTCTCAATGCTTCTAGATGGAGAAGCTTTTATGGCGAGGTGGCCTCTGGATGGTTTGGATCTTACTCACTTTCGTGATTTAGTGGGATCATACTAACCTCCTCACCTTATCCTCTTCAAATTATAAAAGGAGAGGAGCTCTCATGGAGAAAGTTAGCTTGATTGGGTTGGAAAGTTCTTGAGCTTTCAAGTTTAGAAATTTGGCTTGAGATTATTAGCTTGTTTAGATTGGCTTTGAGCTTTGCTTTGTCAAGATAGATTATGAGTAGCTATCAGATCCATGGTCTCAAAATCCTTGGAGAAAGAAGTGTGTGGGAAGCAAGGAACTGTTGGAAGGAACCTTACGACATCAAGGCATCCGGTTGTAATCTCTCTTCCTATTATTTAATATAATACAGCGGCATGCTTCTTTCCCATAGAATTATCTTTATTTTGTTGCATAATTCCTTGATCATATGCATAGGTTGTCATTGAATATACTTCTATTGTTTTCACTTTAGTTGGTTTGTGTCTCACTGCAGGATCAATATCACAAGAGCGTTGGAGTGAAATAGGAACAACAAAGACATAAGGAAGTGACACTTAAAGGTATGTCACTCATCCTTTCTTTGATGATAGATTTAATGATTAGAACCTAGGGAAAGCACCATGTCATGTCTTGTTTTGTTCTATATTTAGGTGGATTTAGGGAGATTATTTTATGTCTGCATTTACCGATTTATCCTACAACATTCACCAACTATTTTGTGGTGGTATATTTGGATGACATCCTCATCTTCAGTAGAACTTGGGAGGAGCACATGTGGCATATTCAGCAGGTTTTGAGCACTATAAGGCAACACAATCTATATGCCAACTTGGAAAAATGGTCCTTTGGCATGAACATGCTCTAATACTTCGGCTACATTGTTGATGAGCATGGGGTACATGTTGATACTGCTAATATCCAAGTCATCCTTGACTAGACATCCTCGACCACACTAATTGAGCTTCGGATCTTGTTGGGACTGGCCAACTTCTACCGATGGTTCATGTTGGGATTCTCCCATATTTCTCGGGCCCTCAGCCACGTTACCAAGGGCGGTGGAAAGGAAAATTTTGTGTGGGGAAAGGAACAACAATGAGCATTTGATGATCATAAGCATCACTTGTGCTTAGCTCCAATACTCTCCTTGCCTAATCAGAGACAATCGCTCAAGATTGAGACTGATGCATCTGACTATGCTATAGGCGCAGTTCTCACTCAACACGCTCATTCGGTGGCATACCATAGTGAGATAGTCTCAAATATTGGCCGGAAATACCCCACCTATGATAAGGAAATGTATTCCATTGTGCAAGTCTGTCGTCAATGGAAACATTACATTTTGGTAAAGGAGACGATCATCCACACTGATCACAAGCCTCTGTAGTTCATACAGACACATGGGAAGTTGTATAACGACTATCATCAGAAGTGGTCCACCTACCTACAACAGTTCCATCTCAACATCAAGTATAAGACATGGATAACAAATCATGTTGTTGACTGCCTTAGTGGACCTACCATAGCTGCACTCACCATTGTGCTCCATTCTTGTGAACATGAGGCATCTGAGTGGCCCCAAATTTATTAGCAAGATCCGGACTTCACCTCCACCTATCAACTCTTGGGTACAAGCACAATTGTCACCGATTTTCACATTCAGGACAGTTTGTTATGCCATCTAGGCCATCAATGTATTCCTGCAAGCGAGCGTGCAAAGATGATTTGGG
Organism: Picea engelmannii; assembly: GCA_009831015.1. NCBI lineage: Eukaryota > Viridiplantae > Streptophyta > Pinopsida > Pinales > Pinaceae > Picea > Picea engelmannii. The sequence continues at coordinate 151,047 of ML784125.1, read as the reverse complement.
AAGCCCACTACAGTCGGATGGCATGACATTTTGGCATGGAGAAAATTGTGGTCATTCTCTAGAAACATTTTTATTAGCCAAAACTTCGACACGACGTCAGAAAGTATATCATATCTTTCACTTCATGTGCCATTTCCAAGCCAACCATAAAGAAGCAAGGCTTATACACCTCTCGTCCTACCCCCGAGAATCCTTGGGAGTCCATCTCAATGGATTACATGTTTGGCCTTTCGTCCACCAAGCAAGGAATTGATTGTGTATTTGTGGTCGTTGATCGGTTTTCGAAGATGGCCATCCTCACATCCTGCAATAAGAACATCACAACGGTATATACTTCCAAGCTCTTCTTCAAACGAGTGTGGGTCCATTTTGGGATACCACAGACCATCAGCTCTGACTGGGACAACAGGTTCCTTGGCAAATTTTGGTCAAGTCTCTCGTCACTATTGGACACCAAGCTCACTAAATCCGCTGCTTTCCACCCCAAACAAACAGAAAAATAGAGGTTTTCAATCGAATGATTGTGCACATCCTGTGCATGTAAAAATATATGCATCCACGTACATTAGATGAGATTCTCTCGTATGTTCAACACAGTTACAACATGGCTCTCCATAGCTCCACCGACCATAGCCCATTTCAGGTTGGACTGGGATTCCAACCCTTGCGTCCCATTGATGTTGCACTACCTCTGGAAACCTCACAAAAAGACTCTTCCCATGTTCAGTCTGAGACCGAAAAAGCCACCAGATTCATTGGGCGTATTCAACACATCCTCCAACGGGCCCATGAGATTTTTTAGAAATCCAATGCTAAGTACAAGCAGTGCCATGATCAACACAGGGTACCGCACCAGTTTCAGGTTGGAGACAAGGTTTGGCTACACTTGTAAAAGGAACATCTTACAATGCCCCATCGAAAACTCCACCCACTTCGCTATGGGCCTTACACCATCACCAATGTTTTGGGTAACAATGATTTTGAACTCAACACTCCACCCTTCCTTGGCTTGCACCCAATGTTTAATGTGGACCTCCTTCAACCATACTTTCCACCATTATTGGACACCTGAGAGATCGTAGAACAACTAATACCAATAGAGCTCAACCCTAACTGCATGGAACAGGCATCCACTGACCAGATAGTGGACACACAGGTCAAGGCCACTGGCCAGCAAAGGATCTAGCTTTATTGAGTTGTCAAGGCAAGGCAACTCCTCCACCAAGGAAAGTGGCTCACCTAGTGCCAAATTCAGCAGAAGTTTCCTCACCTGATGGGGGAACTCAAAGCAATGGATACCATTTCTTCTTAAGATGGGAGGACTGATCGAGGTGGATATTGGTGGCCACCCACCTATTCCAACTGGATCCTCTTGATAGTTTTTAGTTCAACACATTCTTTTGTACTTCTTTGTAATTGTGGGTTCTACACTTCTAGGGTTGTCTGAAGCCCTACACATCATCCAGGTGGATACTGGTGGCCTCCCACTTAATCCAACTGGCTTATTTTGTATGTTTTCATGTCATCACATATTGTTATACTTCTAGGACCATTTTAGGGCCCTAAACAATGTTTTTTTAGCTCACCACAGTCAAACTACAGACAAAGTCAAGGTTTGATGGTGTAATGTGTATTTCTCGAAAATATCTTTCCAACGGGTTATCACACGCTTAAAACGGAGGTCGTATGCAAAATTTACGACCACGGGAAGTTGACGTACCAGCTTACCCATAAGGGCCCACATAACTTTTGGTGTTTCATCTCCTAGGGTTAGGTTTTTGGATGTCTAGGGTTTTGGCATTCATGAGTAATGTTAAAAAGGCCTTTTCAGCCTCATTGTAATCATTCTTCTCAGACGGATGTGCGTAGCAACCACATCTCTTCTCAGAGATAGCTACCACCATTCAAGCAAGTGTTTTCAGTTCTGCAATTTTACAGTTTCCTCCTATTTCATTTATTCAATGAAGATATTGTTCACTAGATAAATATGTTGTTCTTCATATATGTATGTGTATTGTATTTGGTCTGTTAATCAGTTTGTTTCGCTCCTAAATCCGCATCATGTTCAGACTCCATGGCCTACTAAGGAACATAGTTGGTGACCAAGATAACAAGTTTCTCGGTGCATTTTGGCACGAGCTATTCAGGTTGTCTAGGACAGAGTTAACACCTAGCACTAGCTATCACCCCCAGATTGACGAGTAGACCGAGATAGTAAACAAATGGATCGAGGGGTACCTGAGGAATTATGTGTCAAGGTAGCAAAGTGCATGGATAAAATGGTTGTATCTCAGTGAGCATTGCTACAACACCACTCATCACATGTCCATCGGGATGAGCCCATTCAGGTCATTGTATGGGTATGATGCTTCCTCTTTTTTGGATTTTTCATTTACAGAGAGTAGATCTCCTAAGGCCAAGGATTGGTTATAGGAAAGTCATGAAATTTTAAGAGTCATGAAAGAGAATTTGTAGGCTGCTCAAAATCAACATAAAATGTATGCAAACAGACACAGGGTAGAACACAACTTTGAGGTTGGAGATCTTGTCTTTCTCAGATTGCAGTCGTATAGACAATCATCATTGAAGAAGAGTGGTGCAGAGAAGATGAAACCCTGCTTTTATAGACCTTACAAAGTGATCATGAGAGTGGGAGAGGTGGAATATGAGTTGGAGATACGAGAGGGGAGAAAAATCCACAACACCTTCCATGTGTCCTTTCTTAAGAAGGCATTGGGCCAATAGGTCACCGATTCGGTAGATCTTCCTCTGTTAGATGAGGAAGGATAGTTGGTTTTATCACCCGAGAGGATTGTTGATGTCTAGGAAAAGAGGTTGAGAAGAAGATTCATTCAAGAGTGTTTGGTCATATGGAAAGGATTGTCTGTAGAATATGTTACACGGGAAGGAGAGTATATTTTACAGTACCCTAATCTATAATTGCTTGAGTACAAGGAATATTGGGAAGGGAGGATTGTAATGTCCCCTTCCATTTGATGAATCATTAGCCTATACGACTCTCGTAGGCTATAGTCAACAAAGAAAATGGGAGTAAAGGCATCAAACCCTAAAGATATATTAAATAAAATAAGCAATTATATTTTATTGGAGGGGAATTAAGTAAGGGTTTGATTTGATCAAAAGAAGAAAGATCTAGAAGAACGACAAGAAGAAAAAACAGAGGGGTAGTCTACCTCCTTGGAATTATGAATTGATATCTTATCGAGTTCTCTTGTAGCCAGTGTTTTCATTGGGGTTTTGAGCAAAACCTTTCCATTACAGGTTTAGTTTCGGTGGTGCAATACCCACCCTAGCTAGACAAAGAGATGGATTCATCTATAGTCCTCTTGGAGTTATTCCTAGTGCTTGATTCCATTCCAGAGGGTATTAAAATATATCAGTCTACCCACAACATTTACAATGTGTTTCAGGAGGAGTTCAATCATTACAACCACCGACATTCATAGGGTTTTATGTAACCCTGAGCAAAGGCATCACTGTGGGTTGAGTAAGCATCGTCCCATGAGGACTTGCAAGTCACCCAGCAAGCATCCCACGAGGACCCCTGTAGATTGGGGTTTGCAACATATCGAGCTCAAGAAGATCGTGCGGAAGGTTTGGAGGTTCACCTACAAGATGGACTTCACTAGAGGAGAGCAATAGAAGGCTTGGAGAACCTTGGCTTCATTGATTGGCATCATACCATGTTTCTTGTGTGGTTTATGTAGATTGTGTAGTTGCCTAGCAACCATTAGCTTGTGTGCTTAGTAGCATTTTGCAGCTATTATTACAACCATTAGTTGTCATTGTACTGATTCTAGAAGTTTTCCATCCATAATAAGATGCCATGGGTATCTGCTCTAAATTTTGTGTAATGAATGTTTGCTATCTGTTTGACAATATTCCTCATTGAGTAACCTATTTAAAAAGGGTTAGCAACATAATAATTTGTGGTAAAAATGTGAAATTTCCACCTAACCTAGCTGGGAATATTACAGAATACATGATATTAACATATATGGTGACTCCAAACTTGTTATCTATTGGATGATTAGAATTAGGGAGTAGAGGAGTATTGAGTTTAGTGGGATGCTCCCTCATGCCACTGAGCCAATGGAGATATTTTAGTTTATTCACTTTCATCTTGTATTTAATGAAAACAATCATAAAGCATATATGTTATCAAAATAAATTGGCAATAGTCCTTTAGGTTCTTCACTGAGTACATCATATTGGGATGGAGTTGAGGATGTCCTCCCTCTAAGAGTGATTGGTTTTTAGGATTTGTTAAGGGGTTACATGGCCTACCAACTATATTGTTTATGGGTTTTACTATTTGTTTATGATTTCATGTATATAGTTATGTCAAGGCGAATTGTGTTGATTTTTTATTCCTCTTCGAGGCCCTTTATGATATCTCCTTTATTTTAATTAATAGAAGGAGTTGCATATTTTTATTTGGAAAAATATATTATAAACTAGAATTTATAGGTATCAAACATCCCATGGATCCAGGGTTATAAGAGTAAGGACTTAGGTGTTCAAGTGGTTAAAGGTTAGGGGTGATAACTATAATAGGGTTTAGGGATTATAGGTGTAGGGCGTAAAGGTCCAATGTTATAGGATTTTAAATACTAACATTAGTTAGGGGTTATATTGGTTAAGTGGTCTAGATATTAAGGGTTATGAGAGATATAAGGTTATAGGGGTTAAATGGATTGGAGGGTATAATGGGTTAGGGATTAAATATTATATTTATTAAAGGTTATTTGTTAAAGGGTTTATGCACTATCTATTGTTTGTTTGCTTGCTTGCTTGTTTTCATTAAATGCATATTGTGGGGAAACCACTAAGCACGTCCCCTCATTATGACGATGGTACCTAAGGTAAACCATGTTTATTTAGGGCTCAAGGCCAATACAATAATATACTCATTAAGAGCTCAACTGCCCAAGCTAGACCTAACTGACAATCTTTTGGGGAATATATATATAATGGGAAACCCCCAAGCACTTCCCCTCATTCCAAAGACAGTACTTAGGGAAAACCAAATTCTTTAGAGCTCAAGCTAGTATCAACATGTCACTCGCAAGAATAGAACATGGATAGGGAGGATAACAATCATTCCTCCCAACCAACCTAGCTAGACCCAATTGACATTATATGTTTTTTATTATATATAAATATCATATTTATATCATTTTGTACATTTTTTATATTCATAATAATATATTTTATCTAACTTATTACACAAATTTTGTTTTATATTTTGTATAACATGAAATGTGATATGAAATATTTGTTCAGACAATGGTTGAAAAGTTTGTCATAGATGGGATGTCAAGAAGCCAATAGTGGGTGGCCATTATGCTGGACAACTCATACATTCTAGAGGAGGGAGTGAATATTGGAGATAGAGGGTAAGAAATCTCTCCAAACACCATGCTCTTTAATGATCCAGTCAACCTGTTCCATAATCCCAAACCCATTTTCATGGTGGATATCAAGTGCATGTATGTCTTTTGTTCTCATGGTAGAGGATGATATGCCTAATATTAGGATTAAGGAGTGAAAACATTATTGGTAATGTTGTTTCAAACCAATATTGATTCGGATTGGATCGCCATATAATTTGTCATCTATCTTGGTACTTTTTGGGTGGAAAATTTGGAGAAATCAAACTGTACGACCATTTTAGCGACAAGTTCGAGTTTAAAAAATTGGTTTTAAAACCTTCTAGGGCCATTTTGAGGCATTAAACATAATGTTTTGGTCAAAAAACCCCTAGAGCGCCCTTAACGATGGTCTACACATCGAGACCTTTCCAATGGTGCAATAATTGCCTCAATTGAATCTCATATGCAAAAGTGATGCCTCCCGGGAGTTAACCTACCTTGTTGACAACCATGGTACGAGTGGATGCCACATCAACCCCCATTACTCAAACGTGTGGGGCTAGCCATGTGTGGATTTTCAAGAAGATTTTACAAGATCCAAACCTTATCATTAATTGAGGGTTGGGGAAGTCAAAACCCTAACCCTAGATGGTTATCAAGCTACGTTAAATACCATGCTGCTAGGAGAAGGGGTTCCATTCTTTAGCGTTGTACTTGTTTCGTAGTTGAGAAAAACATCTAGGAGTGGTATTTTGAGAGCATAACAAAAGGGAGGAAGATTTTGTAGCAGCCTTTCAAGCAACAATGTCATAGGAAACTCCATAGTGAGTTCTCATTCCTTTGTATTTGCATTTTGATAACTAAAACAAAGAGAGCAGAGCATAAGCCTCACCTTCGAGTTGGGTTTTCTCTCATATTGGATTCCCCAGATTAAATCTTATGTTTATTTATGTGGATGGTGTTTTTTTCATTCAAATATTTTTTTTACTTTCATTTCATATTTAAGTTATTTTTTATAAAAACAAAACAATATGCTAGAAAATTTTTCCTCAATATATAGATTGAAATCCTATTTATAATATTTATAATATATTTTTCGTGAACCACTTATTATTATTAAACAAAAGCATAAAATATTACATAAATATAATGAAAAACTTAACTTATATGCGGGAATGAAATATTGCATTTCAACTTAACCTTTTACAATTCCACATTTACATTCATGTAACAATGCGTTATTAGTCCTTGCCGAAGGCGTAGAAGGACTATAGTGATCGATAATTTGTTGAATTCATATTAATTTGTCCTTTGACTATAAATTTTCGCATAATCTCTATTGTTCGAACTACAGAACTAAAAACATTATTTTTTATATAATAAAAAAAACTTATTTGTCATCATCTCATTGGAGAATAGATTTGAAGTCTTATTGGCAGCTTTGTTATTCCCAATGTTTTAAATGTTAACATATCAAAAGTTTTAAGCATCGACACTCTTTTTGAAAAAAAAATTTTATTATTCAAATGTTTACATATCCAAAGTTTTGAGCATGGACACTCTTTTTTAAGTACTTAAACAGACATGACACAATGCATTCCTTTTTTAAATGTTTACATAGAAAGAGACCCTTAAACGGTCATGACAGCCTTAAATGTTTACTTAACAGGCCCGACAGCCTTAAATGTTTACTTAACAGGCCTGTCACAATACATTTTTCTCCAATTTTTGGATACAATCTTGTATGCAGTGAATTTGGGAAATATTATTGTCCATCGGCACTCACATAGTCGACTATAATGATGGAGTTGCTTTTACATCGTATGTTTCATATTTATTTTGTATTTGGAATGCAATATAGTCATCATTGAGGATACATATATTCTTCATTGGTTCACTAGTTGATGCTTGCTCGTTGGTTTGTTGGTTGCTTGGATGCTTCTTATTGTTGTTTGCTTCAACTTTGCAAAGTTCAGGTCCTGTAGTTGTAGTTGGACCTCTTGGTGCTTGGTCACTGGTTTTTTGTTTGTTGTTTTCTTTTGTTTGCAAACTTTGCAAGTTTGAAGTCCTCCACCCACAGTTTGACCTGTTCTTTCACTTTGCAAGTTTGAAATTCTGCACCCTTGTTTGCTTCAACTTTGCAAGGTTGAGATCTTGCACCCGCAGTTGGACATGTTGTTGCATTTTTCACGGTTGAGATCATGCACCCGCAATTGAACTTGTGATTCTGTAGTTCACCATTCACGAGTAAGTTTTAATACCATAGTTTCATTCCTATTTGTTTTTTACTGCTTACTATTTACAGTTTGCAAGTAGGAATGTTCAATACTAGGAGGTGTTGAAAATAAAAAAAAATATAAGAAAAAAAAAAACTAGAAATAATAACCAAATGAAAATGCTCTTATAGAACATCCTTAAATGTGACTATTGAGATCAAAGAAACATGAATGTATTACTATCCCCGAAAAGTGTTGAACAATAAAGCTTGTTGCCTTTGCAAAATGTTCTTGTAGAAGAAAATTGCAGCTAGGTATAGAAGGGCTAAACATGGTACAAAGTTAAGCAAGCTGGAAGAAAAATCGACAACATTGTCAGTCCTTATCCATCTTTATCGGTGACATATTTCAATAAGTTATAAAAAAAAAAAATTTGCAGAACCTGAAATGCAAATCCTGGGTGGAGGATGCAAATAAAACACAAAACAACCTGAGTCCAAACATTAATTCTTGTTTCTCCTTTGTTGGCAAGTTAAATTCTTAGTAGGCACTGGAGTTCGAACACTAGTTTCTTTGTAGATTATGGGATGGGGATCAATAGACTTGTGAGAAACAAGATCTGTAATCGTAGGATTAGGGGGATTATCAATAGGTTCGAGAAAATCAAGGGATCCTGGAGGATTAGGCTAAGGGTCCACAGGTTTTAACTAATACAATACTATTCAAAACCTTTTAAAACAACTGACAGGAATTTTTATTGCATAGATCATACCTTACATCTTCACATACTCGACGTTGGGATGGTGTTGATTTACCCTCTTGTGCAGACATTGCAAGTCGCTCTGTCAATTGAGGGATGGTACCAAATCACCCTCTTGTGTAGCCATTGCAAGCCATTCTGTTCACTGCCTGTGTTTACCAAAGGGATAAACTGTAGGCATAAAGGGTAGAAAAATGATTCCAGATCGAAGCCTAGTGACAAAGGTGTAAAGACAGATGGCAGTGCATAAGGTAACGAAGAGCTTAGGAAGGTGACAAATGGCTTGTAGACGTGGGCAGATTTCAGGACCTTATCTCTTCCGCAGATAGTTATTATTTGCGTGGATGAGACATGGTTAACCACATGTCAGGGTTTGCAACATGGTGGACACTTAGCACCAATGAGATTTGGTTATTGTTTTTGTTTGATTAAATTAGTCTAGCTAGTTGTCTTTGGGAGTCCCATATGCACGATGGCCAGTCTGCATATATTGCATGTGTCTATACTACTTTTAGGCCATACTGCTCCGAGAGTACAAATTCTACATTCGAAAACTCTGAAAGTGTCGAATAGTCGAACTCCTGAAGTCCTTGATAAGGATGGTTAAAGTATTCTCGGGTTAATTAAAAATATGCACGAGTTAATGACTCAAGAGAAAGTCACTCTGGGAGACTTTCATGCTTCACACTCAAAAACTCCTGAAGTCCCGAATTGGCACCATGTCTAAGTATGGTTAGAAGAATTCCAAAATTTGGCAGAATGATAAAACTTGAGCAGGGGCACTAAAGTAGCAAGGACACCCAGATCACGGTTTTCAAAACTGATCAACGTCTCATATTCATTTCGGAAATAAGAGGTGCCCGAACGTTAATCTCCTAAAAGGGTTCCGAAATTAAAACCACGGTATAGCTTGAGAATAAGTTGTCTACACATTCAGTTATCTCTAGTGGCCTCAAACAACACGCATGCATGTCAATGTTTGATACAGAACCCACCTCTGTCACAACCATATTGACATACAAAAAAGGAAATGGGATGTTCTCCTCATCTTTCTGTTTCTGAAACCATACGTTTAGTGCATTTTACAGGTTGTCCTATTTCCAATCACATATGCCCACTTTCATGCCATAGACATCATAGCATATCTCATTGGAAAATGGCAGTGCACAAGGATTTCTGAGACGAATTCAAAGTTTTCATTGCAGAGCAAGCATCTACTAGGACCTTTCTATCCCCGTCTTTGCAGATTATGACAGGGCAAGATTTTATTCTCGGAGATAAACCACATATAGTTGTTAGTTTTATGCTGCACTTTGGGTCTTCCAAAGCATCTTTCATCACCAATTCCACATCTGGACCTCGTTGTTACACATTATTTTAGTCACCCCTATGATCAACTGACGATATGTGTATTGCTTACTCCTCTATTCCCTGAAGCTACTGCAGAAATAAGACTATCTCCCTGAGAAATAGAATCATCTATCCTTTCTCAAAAACCCTACCAAAGAAGATCATCGCACCTTTCCAGATGATAAGGGTGTGATGATCCCTAATTGTCGCATTATGCACCAGAGTGGACTGCGGTGTCATCGTAGGCTACTTATGTTTAGGGTGCGACGATGCTCAAGCAAAGGAAAAAGGTGAAACTATCGAAGTTTCTAGAATGGAATCTCTGGAAGGATGAGGTGGCCTCCGATCGGTTTGGATCTCACTCGCTTCTTTGTTTTAGTGGTATTACCCTAATCTCTTCATCCATCTCTCTTCACTCTATATAAAGAAGGGTATCTCATAGGAAAGGCTAGGTTGGCTTATGCATGAGGAATTATGCTGAAGATTGTACTTGTGATAGCTTTGCTTTAGCTTTCCAAGTCAGGTTGTGAATACTCTTCATCAAAAGCATTGGAGCAAAGGTGTGTGTGTTGAAGCAAAGGGCCATTGAAAGGGACCTTGCAACATCAAGTCATAGGTTTTATTCTCCACTTTCATCAATATAATGCAGTGATACATTTCTTCCCTATAAAAGTGTCTCCATTTTTATTGTATAACTCCTTGATCTTATGCATAAGTTTCATTGGCATATACATATTGTTGTTCTCCCTCTTTGTTTGTTTGTGATTCTTAACATGTTCAACATCCCACAAATCCAAAGATGGAGCAAGGACAATACTAGTGAGGATCAAACGACGTTTAAGCGGTATGTCATTTGTCCCTCTTTGAACTAGTTTACATTATAATGAAATCTAAGGAGAAGCTTGTATTCTGCTATGTTTTGTTCTAATTTCTTGTTGAAGTTAGGGAGATTAGTTTGTGTCAGCACTCACCGATTTGTCCGATAACACTCGTCTTGTATAAATAATTCTTTGTAACCTAAATGGACAGTTCATTGATCTGTCTCGGGATGAGTGCCCCAGTAACCAATCTTAGAATATCTTCTTCATCTTTAATTGAAACCTTGAGAAGTTGTGTTATGTGTTGGTTCCATTCATGTGGTAGAGGTCCATGAATGCCTAATTGTTCCCCTTTTGTTTATCCCACAGACCATCTATGTGAGTGTTCTGAGTGGGAGACATCAACAAGTCGTTTCAGATCTGTTTAGTGTTGATTTGTGAAGAGTGAAGATGAAATTAAATGATGAATACAATTGCAAATCTATATACAATGACTATCGTAACGCTCATAAGGTGCACAACTAAAATAAGTTCTGAAATTATATGTCTTAATACTTAGTCTTTGTACTAATCAAGTTTATACTATTGTTTTATTTTCATTGTCTCTTCTATATGGTTGAGCACTAACTATAGCTTTATTTCTTTTTCATATGCTATAGAAACCATGGAGCATTGAATTTGAAACGAAAAAGGTTGAAAGATACATCGCAGAATTGGTATGCACTCTCGAACTTATAGTTATCTTTTTTTCTATTTGCATATTATCTAAACATATCTAAGAAACATCTTGAAAATCACAACTTAAAATATGGAGCAAGTAATAGATGTTGAATGCTATCAAATAGATGCAGACTCCATTGTACATGACAACATCGACCAGATATTGCATAACAATGCCCTTTTCAAATTAGATGCATTCTTGTATACTGCGGGAGATTGCCTCTTCGGTGCATTTCAAGTTCTATTGCACTTCCGTTATTCCTCAACCGAGTTGGGCAATGGATTAATAGATCATTTCTTGGATTGTTTAGAAAATGGCAATGTTGAGGCATTAGACTCATATCAATATGAATTGGCATCTGATTTTCTTTGCCAATTGCATGGAAAACATGATGTCAGCACGTATCTTTCAAAGATGCAGTTTTTTGCATCTGCAACTCTGCCTCCACATGAGAGAGGACTTTGGAGAGATACATTTTGTATACGGTGGCTAGCCAAGTGGCTGAATATATCAATTGGAATTTGGTCATTAACAAGAAAAAGAAGATATCTATTATTCAACAAAACTGCATCTAGAGATCCATATCGCATCTTGTTCCATGATGGCAATCCTCTAAGTGGTCATTATGAACCACTACTCTATAAACAATTATCCATATGCAATATTGGAGGATATTATATTTACTTGTCCCTCGCCTGCATGTACCTTCAATCTCATTGGAAACGGATTATGCATCATATACACTCTCATGGATTACACATAGCAACAATTAATACATCTACTTGTGGAGATAGTCTGTTCAATGCAATTTGTTATTTGATAGCAACATAGTTTGATGTGCTCTCACTACGCCTTTACACTATGCAATCCTTTTGCAATGCAATTATAGGTGGCAGTCAACAGGCATTTAACTGCTTGCATCAACACCTTCTACCATATCTCATAGAAATTATGTCGACAGTTGGAAGTTGGCAACAATACCTTGTAAACATGGTAATGTCATATGAGAAAGGAAATATAGAGGGTGGGACATTTTTTTTACAATGGATATCTATCATATTCAGAGTAAATATCCAGGTCTAGTCAACCCTTTCAGACGGTATTGTCCATTTCTATTGTATTGATTCAAACTACGATCAAACAATTGACATCATATCGTCGAAAACAGATACGCCACACATCCATTATCAACCTTTGATAAGACATACTTCCAGTTCAAGATTCATTGTCCATGCTAACCAAACCGCATCGAATCTACATAAGTGTCGCATATTGTCTAATCATGATGAAACTCATCCCAATTGTCATCAGGTCGTAGAGAGCTTAAACAAAAAGCGTAGACTGAATTATCACAACTTGAAAAATGTCACACGTGAAAGAAATAAATACATTGGTGCACTTCCTTCTAGACCTCTGAATTGTATGACCGACCATCATGAGGTGAAAGGGAGCTCGACCAAGAAACACAAACTCACATATCACAACCTAAAAAAAGGTGTGCTTGCACAACACGAGCACATTTACACACTTCCTATTGAACACAAACATCACATGTCCAATGACAAAGACCATCATCCTTTGCATCATCAACATGGTGAGGAGGCAATGTTCGTAACAAATGTTGTTTCCACCTTCCACATGGCTTGTCAACAAGTGAAACTAGTTTCGAGTGGCAACCATAAGTTAACCTACCACATGTTGAAAAACAGATACGTGAGAGAAACAGGTGCAGCTACATATCCCAGAGTGGTCATCATACTGACCGAGGGGGAAAAATCACATATCATAAATTAGAGCCAACATTGTCCAATGCTAGCATTGAAAACCAACAACCACTTGCTACGCATCCTCATCTAGGAAAGAGAGATGCAAAGCAGACCTATATGAAACAAATTGAAGACACTCCTTCCATTGCATGTGAGATTTGCGAAGAATTGAATTTCGCAAAGAAAATTAAGTCTTTCACCCTGACTTGCAAAAAGAATACATCATCTTAACACTAAATGATAGAACATTTTCCACTAGCAAAATTTGTCTTCCATGCAAACAATCACTTGAAAACGGAAAACTGCCACAATTTGCAACACCTGGCCAAATAAGATGTAACACACCACTACCAGATGTAAGTACACTTACAAAACTTGAAGAGAGACTTGTGTCTCTGCAAATTGCATTTGCATAAATCAGACCCTGGGCTATAAATGACCCCAAATGGGCTTAACATGATCAATTATTAATGTGATTGTCCAACTAGATGTTGTCCAAAAAGAGTTGCCACAATTCAAGAGCAAAACAATGACGATTGTTGTAGCTCTCAAAAGACGTTTGCAATACAAGAATGCATACCAGACAGGTAGAGTGTGTGTGCACATTGTCATGAAAGCACTAAAATAATTATGTTCCAGGACCCTGTACAAAGCAGAAAACATTTGTATAAATGAGAACTGGAACCATGTTCTTGAACAAGTAAATGACAACTCTGCACAAACTTTTGACACTACAAGCGATGAATCAGAGAATGAAAGACCTGTTGAAACATTGATACATGGATTCACTGACTCACAACGCATTCATGACTTGCAAGACAAGATTATCGAAATTACACCTGCTGAAGGGAAACCTCCACTTGGAATATTCAAGGACAAATTTGTTGAGGAAATGAACTTCCCAACACCATTCTATGGATATCCATGTGCTAGTGACATCACAGAACGATTCAGCTACCAAAAAATAGTTTGATGGGAACTGCTACATTCAAGCGGTGACTTCTCCTGTCACATAACAAATTTGTTTTTCAAAACAATGCGCATAATAATTGAGAAAATGTTATCTTGCATGTGGGTGCAAATAAGAAAAGGACATCTATGAGGAAGAAAGTTATTGGCTAGAGATTTCAAGTACAAAGAAAACATAGAAAAAATCCTAAAATCTGATATTGGATACACAGATTTAAAAAACATTCGCATATCTCCTGACTACTTGCAACAAAACAGGAAAACTATATTTGCAATGATCCGACAATTGGGACCTCCAACTTTTTTCATCATATTTACAAGTGCAGAGCATCACTGGGGTTCGTTGGTGACTATGGTGTCTTCATTATATAGGAACAGGAAAAGGAAAAAACAAACTGAGACATTGGAAAAAGATGACATTTACTACCTCATAAGAAAAGACCCAGTGACATGTACTCGTTACTATAGACATAGAGTAAATGATTTGAGGCAATTGATATGTCATGATGAAACGTTCTTCAGAATAATATCAGGCTACCATTTGGTGTATGGATTCCAAAATAGAGGGAGTGAACATGACCACGCACTATTATGGATAGAGGGTGCACCGGTCTATGGAAATGACAACAACTCACAAATCGAGCAGTTTCTCGACAAATATATAACATGCAACACGAACCATTTGGATCCAGAACTTGCCAAAGTTCATAGACATTACCATACAAGAAGTTGTAAAAAATGAAAGAATTCACATTGTAGATAAAACTTGCCTGTGCCGCCAATGAGAACAACAAGAACCATAGAACCAATTAGTTTAGAGGACAATGTTCTCATTGAGAAATAGAAATCTTTGTTCACATTTCTAGAACAATGAGACTTCGATGACTTAATGAGCTTCAAAGACTTCTTGGTAGAACTTAATCTAATAGAAGATGAGTACATCCAAGTGATACAATCTACACTTAAACAACCAACAATTTTCCTTAAACGAAAACTTTCACATATTTGGAACAACGGTTTCTCCAAGGACATGCCAATTATGTGGAATGCAAATACAAATGCACAGTATGTCCTCAACACATATCTTGTGGCATCATATTGTACCTCGTACATGACAAAGGTTGACAAATCTATGACATGTGCATTCAGAAGAATACGTAGAGAACATGAAAAAAGTCAAATTGATGTTATGCAAATGATATGTACACTTGGAAATACATTATTTAATCTTCAACAAATGACTGCTCAACAAGCAGTCCACGTCGCACTTTCCCTACCTATGAACTGTAGTTCAAGGAAATGTGTCTTCATAAACACATCTCCACTTGAAACACGCACATTCGTGCTTAAACCACCATCTTTGTTAAAACAAGAGCCTGATAATTTAGAGGACATGATATGTCGCTCTAATATTGATTACTACCTCCAGCGTCCACCTCCTATTAAGCATATCTGCCTTGCAGAATTCGTATCGCATTACAAAAAAAATGGTACACCCATGTCAAAAAGAAAAAAACCAAATGTAATACGCTTTGTCAAATACAACAAACAAATCGACTATGAAAATTTTTGTAGAGAGAAATTATTGTTGTATGTTCCATTTGATCAAAATGAAAACACATTAAAACATTAGTTACCTGCATGGGAAGCTACATATACTGCTTATGAGACTACAATACAAACCAACGAGGCTAGATTTACATACAATGTCAACCCAACATAGGGTGATTTAGAAAGTGCACTTGAAGAACTAGAAAACCTTAACAATGTTGATGAGACATTAACAAAGCATAAAACAACTAGAACTCTTTGTGAGTCCTATGACTTGCAAGAATATTTGTCTTTTCCTTGAGCAGTCGCCATTGAAAAACGTATCAATCTTGGGTTTAAAGTCACAAAACATCCTTTCTTTATCGAAAATGAAGAATACTACAGAGTTAGACGACTGTTGAATCGAGAGCAACAAGCAATCCTAAAGGACATTGCAATGAAAAAACTCTTAAACATGCACACTCATGTGCACTTGTTCCTTATAGGCGGGGTAGGAACAAGCAAGACATTCACAGCGAAAGCAGTATTCCAAATGCTTATATGAATCTATGATTCAAACAGTTCGAGTGACCCTATGAAACCAAAGGGACTAATAGTTGCATATACATGAAAAGTTGCATATAATGCAGGTGGAACAACATTCCACTATGCATTGTTAATGCCTTTTAACAAGTCACGTTTTCTTCCACTCGGCAAAGAAATGTTAGATACCTTGTCTAAGCTTTATGACGAACTACAACTTGTCTTCATAGATGAGGCATCCTTGATTGGAAGTCACTTCTTATATTCCATTGACAATCGACTGAGAAACATAAAACATGTGCACACCAAATACTTTGGGGACATTGATATGATATTATGTGGGGATGTTTAGGTGCAACCCATACAATATTCTCTGATATTTGAACAACCTACGGTCCATATGCAAAAAGTGATGCATGACTTTTGGAAAGACAACATAAAATTCTTTGAATTACATACTACAATGCGCCAGACAAATGAAACATTTATTGCAATTATGAATAGAATGTGGACAAACAACCAAACATGTGATGACTTAACATATATCATTTCAAGTTGCATGTGACCTGCACCAACAGACCCAACCTTCCCCTACCTATTCTACAAGAATAAGGATGTTGCAATGCACAACAAGTACATGATATTGCTCATGCCTGACAATGATATCATTATTAATTCAATTGACCTTGAAGAAGATAACCATGGAAGTGTACCATGACATCAACATACAACCACTTTGCCTTTGCAACTTGTCCTGAAATTAGACATGCTAGTTGAAATATATGCCTGCAACTATGATTCACAAGATGGCTTGGTGAATGGTGCAGATGGAATACTCAAATCTTATACCAAAACATAAAAATTTAATGTCCTCTAGATTAAGTTTTGTGACCCGCATATTTGCCACAGACAAGCAAACAAGTTAGCTTATCTATATAATTCAAACACTTCACGTGATTGGACACCTATATTACGGATATCAAAACCAATATCAACATTGGCAAAGATAGATCAAGTGAAGATTCGAAAACAGTTTCCAATTAAACTTGCATCTGCACGTACAATCCACGGATCACAAGGGCTAACACTTGATAGTGTTATGTTCGACCATGCTGGAATATGAATACATGGACTTGTATACATAGCTTTGTCCTGTGTCAGAAGCATAGATTCATTGTATTTGCTAAGCACTCTTACAAAAGATAACTTCAAAGTCAAACATAAAGTCGATACTGAGATGTAATGCCTTCGGACTAGTGCAAAATGGCATCTACAATATGATTACCAATCCATACAAACAAACTCATCTGTATCAATTCTCTCACCTAACACGTCCAGCCTACTTGCACATATGAATGATATACTCAATGACTATGACACAATGCAATCTCATAATTTGTGCTTGCAAGAAACATACATGACATTATGCATGCAAAATAAAGCAATTTCCAAATCACAATTGCATATCAAGTTACATTACACATGGAGTGATGATATTAGTGAAAAAACATGTAACAATTTTGGAGCATAGGCATTTCGAAGAAAAAAATGTTGAGATGGTGCTAGCAAGAGTAATCTTCCGTGAATCGAAAATTGCAATATTGAATCTCTATGTCGCTTCACATGCAACATTTCCCAACATACTGAATGTTGTTTTGAATACATTACAACATTTACATCTAAACGAAACCATTATTATTCTAGGAGACTTCAATGTTGACATGCTACAAAATAGTGCCAGAACAAAAGAATTGGAAAACTACATGTGCAATTACAGTCTCCACTTTCTTTTGGATAAGATAAACCATGTACAAAACACACTTATTGACCATGTATGGTCAAATGTGCCCATTTCACAATACACCCTATTTATCTTAGACACATACTGGTATGATCACGATACAATTTGTATCGTACTTGAATTATGAAATATACATCAATCATATTTCCATGTCTCAAAGCATATATGGATACTTTGTTGCACAAAACCAAATTATTCAGCTAGGATCAACCAACTTCTTAATATTTTCTGGTTTGTAATATATTTTCGACAGAAAGGATTCTATAAAACCACAAACATGGATCAAGAAAAAAAAAAGGTGCATGTTTCTAACTCTATCTGTTACTCAATTCCTTTGATTCTCATTTACTATATGTACATATTGCTTGTTTTTCCTTACATACCAACTTGCATTCATATTCACTATATTTTGTGCGTTCCCACAATTAAACAAATAGAGTAACTAGACAAGACGAAGGACTCTTAGCCAGAAATGTAGAAAAAGACATACAAAGGTGCATGCTTCTACCCTTATTCCATACTCCATTGTTTTGTATTTCATATCTTGTGTGTATATTTATTCTACTACTTTGCACCTCATTTTTTTATATGTATATACTACATATCTTCCTACATATTAACTTATCTTCATGTCAATTGTATTTTCTGTGTTGCTACATTGAAATAACTAAAATTGTATTTAATCGTTTTACATGTGTTCCTACATATGAACTTACCTTCATATCCATTGTATTCTCTGCATTACTACATTTAAAAAAAATAGACTAATTGAACAAAAGAATGAAGTCTTATGTGCCACAGCAGAGGAAGCTGAAGTACAATCTTCCAAAAGGTATACCAACGGTGATAGTAAATCAAACATGGTGCATGTGCTTAATGTACATCCATATCAATTATGAACAATATACAATGCATATGCATATTTAGTTGTTGTCATGTTCGATGTACACATGTTTGCATCAGAAAAAGTTGGACAAGTGACATGGGCATGAGTAGTCAATCATCGCAAACATCAACACAACGACACAACCAAAGGTAAAGATTCATAAATTATGCTCTTGCTATGTTTAGGAAACAAATATCCTCAGTTATTTATTCATCTATGCCATGGTAAATATGTTGATGTCATCTACAACACATGCTTTTTAGTTCACAAGAAGTATCGATGAGTACAAGTGAAATGCCCAACATAGTGCAAGGTCCAGAGACTAAGAGGTATGGCTACTGAACTCTAACCTGCATACACATGCTTTATCCAAAATGTGCATCTACTTGTACATTAATGCAAAAAAAAAAAAAAAAAAAGATACAAACTGCCATTCACATTACTTTCCTGTTCAAAAAATGTCACCAGGTCTAAACTTATACCACCCAATATACTATCAATAGAAGGCTTGAACAGCTACCAAATTGGACAATTGTTCGTCGGAGACATAATGGTCATGTATAGCACCTACTTAGACAAGGAAAACAAAAGTATATGTGTTATGCGTGCAGACATAACAGACAACAAAGCCATGATGACAGTTACACTAACTATCTCTACACAACTTGTCCATAAACATGCAGAAAAGATATTGCCAGGTAATGGGATATCCATTACAAATTTCAATATATTACCAAAAACAGTATATGACCATGGTGATTGTGATCGGATTATATCGCTCAATGAAACAAGTGTTGTGGAAAAAGTTCCAACAGTTTGCTCAGAATATTGTTTCGTACCAAACACAACAATCAGCCAATTTGCAGAGAGCAACGACATTTACCCAATTGGAACCATTGGTGCAGCTATCACATTTGCAAGAAAATTTGGCTCACAACACATTCTCCATATAAAAGATGGAAACTCAGACAATGACAAGGCAATGGTATTGTTTTCCATACCCATTTTTTGTCTTTTGCTTTCACATGCTCATATATCTCCGACATCTTACACAACTATTAAATTGTTCCATGGTGCAGCTACAATTGTTCGACACCTATGCAAATTTATTTTCCTCAATGTAACAACAATTGCATAAAGGGAAATTTCCAATTATGTTGTTCAAAAATATAACAAAGAAAAGAGATTTTAAAGAAAGGATCTTTCTCACAACCCAAGAAACATTTGTAATAGAATTGCGAACAGACATAGTACATGATCTCAAGAAACTAACTAGCTCCATAATTGTTGTACGTATACATATACATTTCCACCCACAATTTGCACAAAAAAAATTGCCTTAAACAATTTTGTGCAGCTTTTTTGTTGTACAAATATATATTATATTGTTCAATATATTAACTACCATGCTCACGTGTGCAGGTTGAGGGTGTTTTGGTTGTAACAAATGCCTACTCGACCCCCTTTGATCTTGTATGTGCCAAATGCAATTCTCCTACTTCTGCCTCAACGTTCATAAATGATGGCACAATTGATTGTCTACGATGTGGTGCAAAATGCCCTTACATATATAGACATTGCCTCAATGTTGTCATCCGAACCCTCAACAACACAATTGTACATTGTACAGTTAGACAACATGTATTACAAGATGTGCTTCCTAGGTTGACATATTTTCCATATTAAATATACCTACAAAAAAAGGCAAACATTGTCTACATGCTACGTGACTTCCGTGTCCATAGAAAATTTACCTTAAATGAGGACGCCATACTGCATATCGGTTGAACCAAAAAAAATAAATCATATCATGCGTTGACAAGAAAAAAAACAATATTATCTGTCTCTGTCCATGTTACCCAATCAAGATATGAATAAAGTTTTGCAATACCATGACAAAGTGAATTGGAGGCGCATAAGATTGTTGAGTCTAGGAATGAGAAGCATGAGGAAAGACCTCATACAAAGTACCCAATTGTGAATAAATCAGGTCCATCATTTGAGGCGTCAAAATGGCTTGCTCCTCTTAACAAAACCATTAGGCATTTTCAATAATATTGCAAATTTGACATTGTTCAAACTCCATTAAGTTAAATGCTGACAGTCTTTTCCAGAACTAGTAATGTTAGAACATTGTCAGGGCAACACGATCTTGGTTCATAGTAATATCAGAAGCAAATGTTCATAGTGATATTGGTTCATAGTAATATAGTAATCGACGAATTTCTTGGTGCCCATTTTGGAATTTGGTTATAGATGGGATAGAGTGCCCAATCTTTGTTGATTTTTTCCTGTGTTGTGTTTGCCAGACTTTTGATCATGTGCTTTGGTATTATAGTTCAAGGTTCTCATCGGTCTGGTTTTTGGATTATGACTGGATAATAGATTCATGATCTTAGCATTTTTTCTATGATCTTAAGGAATATACAAGACCTGCCTTGCCTTTTAATGTAGGCTATGTGGAGCAAATGTAATATGTAGTTCATTTAACCGGTTTTACTTGATTAATGAAATTACCAAAATTCTTCTTTGGAAATATTTTGAAAAAAAAGAGACATATGCTAGCTGAAGTCAAATGGGAATATGCTATCAACCACACAAAATTAAAATTCAAGTTTGTCATTGTTATACTTATGCTCAAGTTGACAGTACAATAAGTTTATTTCAACAACCCTCCATTGATTTATCTGTAGTTTTTCAATGTTTCTCTTATGCAAACACATCATGGAAACTATAAGTATGACTCACTTTCTCTATTCTTTTATTGAAGTGCCTGTAGAGTTGTCTAAAGGACTTCATAGTTATTGTTGGTCCTAAAGTCTTCACATGGCTGCTAAAGGGCAGAGCTAGGCCACCACAAGTTTGGAATGCTCGTTCTTTTCAATTTGTTAGTCAGTTAGAGGGTTGGTTCACCAAGACAAGAGCATGGTGAGATTGGCAAGATGATATGGATGAGGGTTCTCCTTGGATATTGTTGCACTAATGACAGACAAGTGACATAATAGAGGTAAAAACGGAGGGGAACAAAAAACCATTCAATGAATAATCTGATGCAAGAAGTTTAATGATTAAAATAATATTTCAACGCATTAAACAATGTATCAAAAACACAATTACTCTCACAAGTTGCAATAAAAACAAATATTTCATCAAAGCATTAGTTGTTCTCACAAGTACCCCAGATGCACCCCAGTCACCTAAAGTGACCGATACCTCGATCTACCAAATCAACCTCCTATTATCGAATTGACAAAGGTGAATATTATGGGATCATAATCTTTTTGTGTGTGAGTACTAAATTGGAAAAAAAATGTTGCTTATTTTAGTTTTTTTAATGCATTATCACAGTGAGAATGCAAAATTATCCTAACCCATTGTTATATAAAAAGTCCAAACATCAATAAGGCATGTAAATCAACTATACATAGTTACAACTAAAAATCAAGTTATAGTTTGTATTTGCATTTGCTCACACCCTTTTTATTGATACAAACACAATACAAAATGAGTATGTGGATAAAATTTTGGACTAGAAAATGATGATTTGGCAACAAGTGAAAATTCTAACCCACAATCAACTACCAATGCCAAAGATCAATGACACTTGTAGATACATCTGCAAGAATATCCGTAGAAATAAAAACCTTCAAAAAAAATTATTGTTGCCAAAAACAATCAACTCGATAGACATGTTACAAATATTTCAGGTTGTACTATATTGAAATTTCATCTGACAGTTACTCGTTCTGGAGTGCAAATGCATATCAACCTCTGCAAAGTGGGATTGATACTCACAGACAAAACTTTCAGGAAAAGAGCATCTTCCTCTGTCTCGACACCTTGTTCTAACATAGTTTAAATTAATTTCAATGAGTTGAAAACTCATGAAAATAAACAATCATATTAGGTGTGTGTTGATATATAGAACAAACTAGCAAACACAGAGGTCACACAAGAAGATCAAAGAATCTTTGACACTAAACACATTTTCAAAGAAAATTATATGGGTTTTTTTGGCACCACATATAACTTTATTTATCCTAACACATATACAAATAGACAAGCCAGACGATCTATCTAATAGAATGAAATGGATATTACTTACTTGGGATGAAAGTCACTTGGAAGTTTACAAAGATCATTAAAAATGAATTCCATAAATAGATTAAAGAGATAAAACCTACAACGTGGGAAGGGAAATTTCCAAGATGGAAAGTCAGACTCCAACAATATATCAAGTTACAAGTGATGGGAACATTTGTGCTTTTTTTAGTAGCTATCTGTTGCACTACTCATAGTAGGAAAGAATTACATAATGTTATTAAGAAAATAAAAGCAAGATGGATTATGCAAAACACACAGTATCATTAGAATGAGAATACTTTCAAAAAGTAAATGGTTTCAATGCTAGAATTGCTCTACGAGATTAACACTCGGGCGCATATTATTTCCGAAATGAATGTCAGTCGTCGATCAATTTGCAATGTGCGATCTAGGCGACCCTACGACTTTAGCGTCCCTACTAGAGTTGTATTAGCCTGCCAATTTTAGAACTCCCCTAGCCATATTTAGCGATGGCACAAATTTCTTAAAGCTCAGGAGCTTTTGAACACGGAGCATGAATATCTCCCAAAGTGACTTTCTCCCGCACTGATGTTGTAGCCTCTCCTCACTTCGGAGTTTGGGACTTCGTGAGTTGCAAAGCACATAGCATACATATCTTCCGAAAGACAGAACTTATGAACTCATTAACCACGTCTATTTACTTTTTAACCCGATATTAATATAATATTATCATTAACTAATTCGGGACTCCGGCTCTTCGTGGCTTCGGGCTTCGGGAGAATTGTGTTTGTTTTGGATGGAAAAACTCTTGGACTAAAATTCTCCTGAAGTGATGTAGCAGCCTTGCCTCAAAGGCTGAGGTGTCACCGAAAGAATATGTGCCATGTGTCACTTGAAATAGTACAGATGTCGAACCCAAAATATGCTTGAAATGAATGCCACGTGTCATGGTCTAGATCTGAACTCATTAACCAAGGTTATTTACTTGTTAACTCGAGATTAATATAATATTATCATTAACTAATTCGGGATTTTAGGACTTCGGCTCTTCGGGGCTCCGGCCTTCGGAAGAACTGTGTTTGTTTTGGATGGAAAAACTCCCGGAGTGATGTAGCAGCCTGATGTCAAAGACTTACGTGTCACATAAAGAATATGTTCCACATTCACTTGAAACAATACAGATGAAGAACACAAAAAATGCTTGAAATGAGTGTCATGTGTCATGATCTAGATGAGAGCCATGTGTCCTAACTGATGGACGCCACGTGTTTGCGACGGTAACATACCCAACCACCCAGAGGCCAGGCTACGCCACTTAAACAGGCTGCAACACACCCAACCACCCAGAGGCTAGGCACGCTGCATTCCCAAGACTCAGTTCTCTGATCTCTAATTCTAAGGCAAAGGGTTTCTCAACAATGTTAGGAGCATGCACACCACATGCATAATACAAGATCCATGCCACAGCATAAAAGAGATAAACAACGTGCCATGCACAACAAATAACCAGCGGACAGGCACATTAGAATACATATCTCATAGATAATTAAATACACAGCGGAATACATTAAATAGAAAACACAGAGAGCACTTATCTTTGCAAGTAAACGTTCACCAACTAGTTGCAGACCAAGGATGTTCCTCCCAACCATAGACGTTGTTGTTCATTTACTCTCAACAACAGGTCACCCCCGAGCTAGGGCTATGAATCCACAAGGATGGGTCCTAGGCCAAGTACAAATACACAGTAGTTGGCTAAGTAGCTCTTAGGTTTCCCAACCTCACAACAATCCTAATTTCCAGCTCTCTTTCCCCCTCAGCCTGCACAACCCCAAGAAATGAATACCTTTCTCTGCCATGCAATCCCTGAGGTTGTTCCATTTCTCTCCAAGGCTCCAGTGCTACTGGTCAAGAAATCTCCCTACTAGAAATTCCAAGGACTCTCGTATGTGGAAAGTTCCATATGAACTGTCATCAAGTTCATGGACACATGCATCCATTCCCTCCTGGAATGATCAGTAAATCATTACATCCATTCAACGATTACTCTCTTCTTCCTACCATTCATTTCCATGCTCATCCCAAGAGCACACGAACTCGCAGTAGTGAGTGAAGAGGAAGAAGAACAAGTGAACCAGTGAGAAGAGGACGAACCAAGGGAAGAACGACCCCAAAACATCCCCCAAGGGATGTTTAAATAATTACATGAAGACAAGAGCCACATGGCCTCCCTCCCAAGAAGCTCATGTAACCCCCTCTTCTCCATAAAATCAATTATGGGTAAATAAAATAATAATAACAAGACTTAGCCCCTCAAACCCCCTCTCTTGTGGAATCATAGCCCCCTATCTCTTTTGTCCTTGTCAATCTTACAGCCAGTGGTGTATTTTATTAATGTATAGTAAGTGTTACATTTCCTAGGCACTCTGGCCCCTTTTCAACTTTACTAGCTCACCAGCCTAAGTCATATTTATATAATACATTATAGTTTATAAGGGTTAGAACCGGGATGTTACATCCCCCTCCCCTTATTTTGGCACTATCCTCAGTGCACAACACCATTCCAATTTTATTAACATTACAATTCCAGGCCCTCTAGCCTTAATTCACACAGGCAATCCAGCCCAATCTTATATACATAGGCACTCTAGCCTAAAACATGTATGCATAGGCATTATGACCCAAAACATGTATGATGATCTTCAGAATTTATATTTCTTACAGCATTTCCAACCAACAAGCTCTCCTTCCCTCTCAGCCCTGCACAACCCAAAGAAATGAACCCCTTTCTCTGTCATGCAGTCCCTCAATATGTTCCACTTCTCCCCAGCTTCAGTGCACTTGGCCAGGAAGTTTCAGAGTTGTGGGTTCCAGAACTCAATTGTAGCAAGTCCATTGGACTTTCTTCCTTCCATGCCTTTGTCATTTAGTTGCTCCAATATCACCTTCTTTTCTCTCATAGTCTGGTACTTTTCTAGATCTTCAACATTCATCGTTTTCCTACAATATTTCAAATTAGCGAGCATGTCAGTTCAAAATTTGTGCATAAAATTCTCATTCTTTCTCATATTGTAAGAGTAAATTTTCATAATCCAATACAATACTTATCTGTGTGATTCATGGATMTGCATCCATATGGCTATCTCGCTAACTTGGCTCACTATTTTCCCTGACATACCCATTGTGTGCATGACCCCGATCAAGAGCTATCAAAGTCTCCTCTTCCTTGTGGTCACTCACCTTCCAGGCCCAGGCTCAAGCATCCCCTTCTCTGCTATGCAGTCCCTCAGGCAATCCATCTTGTCTGACCAAGGTTCTCTTGCACAAGAATATTTCTAGGGACACATGGTTCTCATGTCACAACAATAGCCTTTTCCGTGCTTTCCATCTTGCATATCCAACATATCATCTATATTATACACATATAGTCATCATGAGATATCATTATAACCATTACAAACATAAATGTCAAATCTATTTTATACAGGAAAATAAAATTTTCCAAGCATGATCTTTCTGCTCATAATGGTTGGCTCTGCAGATGTAGATATCAGTCTTCCTTATGGGCTTACATCCCTGCCATATCCAAGACCATTCTACCTGCAATTTCTTCAATTTACATTCGGCCAAAACAATTCGTCAGTACTTATCAAATCATAATTCCCAAAATTGTTTTATATAAGAAAAATAAAACTTCTAGACATGAGCTTCTGCTCATAACAATTTGACTCTTGCAGCAATAGGCATTGGTCTTCTTTATGGGCCTACAACACTGCCATATCCAAGACCCCTTTCCTCCTGCAATTTCAACATTCATCAGCCAAACAAATTGTCACTATCTCATGTACAAGACATATATTCTCATGGCAATGATTCAAAACAAAATCACAAAGTGCTCTCATAATTGTTTACAACTACAATTCAATTACTTCTATTAATTCAACTATCAATTGGAATGAACTCATCATTACATACACATGTATTATCAGTCACACAGACTTTTCATAATGTCACATTTAATAAGATAACAATCAATGTGCCAATACCCATGGTCACATCTACACAATTCATCCATGCATTGACTACATAATACCACATAACTATGTCATGTATTCCACCATGATGAGTTAGAAGGTATGGCCAACGATTCAACACATCATCCACACACTTCCTATTGGTTGCCTAACTATTTGGTTACCTTCCTTTTTCACCCAAACATAACACCAAGAATATAATCCTTAAGTGCTCTTCAGTGTTGGCAAAGAGGTTGCAATCGAAACATCAGATATACAGTAGATACCATTGAACACTCACATAGCACAATAGTCCTTCCATATCCAACCATATTATGGTCTCACACATAACTAGCTCTATGGGTATTCATTGTTATATAAGGAGTATGTCTCCTGAATTAACCTAGTTATGATCCCATAACCAATCATAACATAATATGCAACTGACATTTTATCTAAGTGCATTCTAGCATCGACAACACTTACACACTCTAGGCCTTCGGCCATTACATATCAATTTAAATACTAAAAATCAACTGAGGGAATCCTTACCTTGATCCCCTTCAACATGTATGCATCAACATAAACTAAATGCATACATGCCTGGTTGTTACCAACCTACTTGTTGTTGTCTGACCAACTGATATTTGTAGAAGCTCATAGACTTCCCCCTTCATCATTTTGATCACATTTCCTGCCATCCTCATGGTTCTTCACCTCGATGGAAATTATAAGCAACAACAACATCCACATATTTAACCTTGTTGTATCATTTTTCCCGAATACATAATCCATCCTTTAGTCATACTCAAACATTATTTCATAATAACAGACTATTCTAAGTTCACCAACATGTTATATGCATATCCAAACATGTACATATGAAAAATTACACATCCATATGCACCAAGCATTTACTGTCAGCATGCCTACTAATGCATATGCAATTTAACTTCATTGTATGCTTCATGCACTCTAGTGCATTTCTGTTTCAATTCACTTATTTATTTATCTATTTCTGTTGTAGTTGGTTGTCCTAGAATTCCTTTATATCCTTGATGCCTTGTGTGCTCCCATTCCTCTCATCTACACTATGGTTCCCTGGGTTTGAACACTTTTCCAGCCATGTTCTGCCTGGCCATTCTTTCCCACTTAGTACCATTCCCCAATGGAAATCCATTTTCATTCAGTGCCACTTTTGAAGTGAGAGAGCATTCCAATTCCTTTGCATTGGCATCTTGCTTCCATTGTGAACTTTGATTTAAGCTATTAGACAGTAGAGAAGTCATATCTAACAAATCCTTCCCTGGAACTCCTATGCTTGAAACATAGAGATTATTCACACACCACCTCTTAAGCTCTTTGTTTTGTTCCACATCAAGCTTGCAACTGTCTACACATCTCTACCTTCAAGGCTATGGAGCCTTACTTTTCCTTTCTATGCCCATTAATAACATTTGATCCTATTCTTGAATTGATCTGGTCATAACTCTAATCTTGATAAACCTGCAAGCAACCATCTTATTAGAACTATACATATCATACAAAAATTGTCAATTAAATTTATAGGTACCTTTTCGTTTAAATGATAATATTATTCTTTAATTAATATCATTTTTCCTTTTTATCCTTTATTCGTAATGCTCGTGAATTAACTCTCTTTTAATCATGACTGTGTTTCAGTTCTTTTGTCTTCATGAGTTGAGCACAAACATGGATCGACTCATTATTTCATACTCATGCTTCTGTTGTGTTCTCAATTCACAAATAGCTCATATTTTGATCCTTTATCAATTCTCTGTATTATTCTAGTGTTAACTCTCTGTCGAATTAAATCTTTATGAGGTGCTTCCTTCAAACCATTTACATATGACCATATGCGCAAAACCACGGGCTTATTGATTTGAGTGTTTCCTCTTCTTTTCCCTTTGTTTCTTTATTCCATATGATCGCGGGTGGTGACCAGGTGCTAAGCTAAGAAGTGCTTGATCACTTATCAAAATCAATGGTCACGTCTTAATGTCACAACGAGCTAGACGGTTCTCATTTACTTCGAAACTTCGGCTATTTGTGGCTCCTGAATTCTGGAGTAGCAATTCCTCCGAAGTGATTACCCACCGAATGAGTCATAATGCGGTGGTGACCGCTTGTTGTCATTTAACACCTCCACTTATGCTATCCTTCCACTTTACTTGTTTATTGCTTTGGAAAGCTCTCGAAGTAGATCAACGGTTAACGTTGACTACGGTCTTCGGTGCTTCGCAACTTCAAAACCTTCAACCAAGACCAGATCAATGGCCCTGGTACTCTTTCACGATCAACTATCGAGATCCACTTCGGAACTCCAGCCTTCGGAGGTCTCAACTTTCCCTGCTTGCTTCCCCCCATAACACTTTTACCCAGAGTTCACGATCTGTCGACGTGTGTCCTCCCGCAAATCAACGACTGTGAATCGCTTCAGCTCTTCGAGCTTCGGGAGTTTCAAACTCTACGCCTTCACTTTCTCCCGGAATTCTTTCACCCGAATTCGACGATCCGTCGACGCGTGTCCTCCCGCAAATCAATGGTTGTGAATCGCTTCAGGTTTCGGGATTTTCAAACTCTACGCCTTCACTTTCTCTCGGAGCGTCGATACTCCAAACCGCTATGAGATCTACTGTCGCGTGTCTTTTAGGATCAATGGTCGATATGTACTTCGGCCTTCGGGAGTTTTCAACCCAACGCAACCTATCACATCTTTCCCCTCTGGAGTGCCCCGTCTCTGAACTGCACAATCTGTCGCCACGTGGAAAAATACTAGAAGTGGACACATGGCCCAATCAAGCGGGTGACACATGTCACGTTCTAACCAACACCCTAATACTCCATATGCTCAAAACTTACTGACACATGGCACACATCCCATGTGTCCACGTCATCCCAGATGACGTCTGCAAGCCACGTCACTTCAGAATTTCAGGCTTTGGAAATCTCAGCCCTCAACTTTTTTCGAAATGCTTTAATCTGAAGCTCGCGATCTACTGATGCATGTCTCTCGTAGATCGACGACTATGATTTCTTCGGGTCTTCGAACTTCGAAAACCTCAGCTTTCAACCTTCACTTTCCCTCAAAGTGTGCAGATTTATGTCATGTGTCCTCCTGGATCGAACGACCAAGATTCACTTCGGGTCTTCACTTGGAGTCCACAGATTTGCACCACGTGTCCTCCTTAATCGAACGGCTGAGATTCACTTTGGATCTCCAGGGTCCGGAAATATCAATTCTAAACTTCTCCTTGCTTGCTTTTTCCCGGAGCGTTTTATCCGGAGCACATGATCGGTTGATGCGTGTCCTCCTACATATCGACAGTGCCCAGCTACCTCGGATATTCAGAGTTTCGATGTTCGAGCACTAGCATGTCACATCACTTCATGCCTTTCAATTTGTGGGGGTGCGCATCGACAGTTTGGAGTAACCCGCATTTTGCCCTGCAATTCTTCTGACGCTGACATGTAACCCCTCAGTGAAATCATGGTTTGGATTGCGTGACTGC
Source organism: Picea engelmannii (assembly GCA_009831015.1). Classification (NCBI taxonomy): domain Eukaryota; kingdom Viridiplantae; phylum Streptophyta; class Pinopsida; order Pinales; family Pinaceae; genus Picea; species Picea engelmannii. The sequence continues at coordinate 120,680 of ML784125.1, read as the reverse complement.
CTTGGGGAATTAACTCCAGTGTAACTTGGTTCCACACAATTCCTCTTGGTCGTCGATCTCTCTCCAATAAATCTTACGGTTGTGACTTAATCTTTGCTTCACTTTCATTGGACAACCCTTGTTCACTTGCCCTCCGATCCACCGATCCCGAATCTCTCTTGATCCTACAGTGGCGATTGTTGCCAAATTCGAAGAGGACGGTCACGATCCTTCGAACCCTTACAAAGGATCTATGACGTTCTAACTCATGTATAGATTCTGCAACGCCATTCCTTCTAATATTTTCAACTTCACGGTTAGAATTTGATCTTAACCACGAGACTCTGACCAATAGACCTAGCCCATACTGGTCTGGTGTTTCAACCAGAAGCTCTGATACCAATATGTAACATACCCGACCACCCAGAGGCCGAGCTACGCCACTTAAATAGGCTGCAACACACCCAACCACCCACAGGCTAGGCACGCTACAGTCCCAAGACTCAGTTCTCTGATCTCTAATTCAAAGGCAAAGAGTTTCTCAACAATGTTAGGAGCATGCACACCACATGCATAAGACAAGATCCATGCCACAGCATAAAAGAGATAAACAATGTGCCATGCACAACAAATAACTAGCAGATAGGCACATTAGAATACTTATCTTAGAGATAATTAAATACACAGTAGAATACATTAAACAGAAAACATAGAGAGCACTTATCTTTGCAAGTAAACATTCACCAACTGGATACAGACCAAGGACGTTCCTCCCAACCATAGATGTTGTTGTCCATTTACTCTCAACAGCAGGTCACCCCTAAGCTAGGGCTATGAATCCACAAGGACGAGTACTAGGCCAAGTATAAATACACAGTAGTTGGCTAAGTAGCTCTCAGGTTTCCCAACCTCACAACAATCCTAATTTCCAGTTCTCTTTCCCCCTCGGCCTCCACAACCCCAAGAAATGAACACCTTTCTCTACCATGCAGTCCCTGAGGATGTTCCATTTCTCTCCAGGGCTCTAGTGATACTGGTCAAGAAATCTCCCTAATGTAAATTCCAGGGACTCTTAGTTGTAGACAGTTTCATCTGAACTGCCATCAAGTTCATGCACACAGGCATCCATTCCCTCCTGGAATGATCAGTAAATGATTACAGCCATTCAACGATGGCTCTTCTCTTCCTGCCATTCATTTCCATGCTCAGCCCAAGAGCACACGAACTCGCAGTAGTGAGTGAAGAGGAATAAGAACAAGTGAGCCAATGAGAAGAGGACAAACCAAGGGAAGAACGACCCCAAAACAGCCCCCAAGGGATGTTTAAATAATTACATGAAGACAAGAGCAACATGGCCTCCCTCCCAAGAAGCTCATGTAACCCCCTCTTCTCCATAAAATCAATTATGGGTAAATAAAATAATAATAACAAGACTTAGCCCCTCAAGCCCCCTCTCTCATGGAATCATAGCCCCCTATCTCTTTTGTCCTTCTCGGTCTTCCAACCAGCGGTGTATTTTATTAATGTATAGGAAGTGTTACATTTCCTAGGCACTCTGGCCCCTTTTCAACTTTACCAGCTCACTGGCCTAATTCATATTTACATAATACATTATAGTTTATAAGGGTTAGAACCGGGATGTTACAGCGATAGTTTGATGCCACGTGTCGGCGACGGATTGATGCCACGTCTCTCTGATACTTAGGTATTCAGAGGTTTTTGAATGCAAAGCTTCTATAACTCTCGTAGTAGTACGGGCCGAGAGTGATGTGGTAGCCTCATGTCACATGATGTCACATGTCTTTACTAATGGATTCCACGTGTCCTTCGCAAATGAGTACCAGATGCCTCTAGCACTTCACCCTTCGGGAGTGTCTGTATGCAGAGTTTGTATAACTCTCGGAGTGGTACGGGACCGGAGTCATTAACCGTGTTTATTTATAATTAACCAAAGATTAATGTATCTTATCATTAAGTATCTTGAGAGTTCTTGACTCCGGCTCTTTGGCATTCGACTATTTCGGCCTGTTCTGGATTAAAAACTCCCAGAGTGGTACATGCCCGAAGTGACGTGGCAGTTCGGGCATTTAGATATCCAGCACTTCAACTATTTGTGATTAAAAGGTTGACATGTCACATAAAGAATATGTGCCATGTGTCACTTGAAACAATACAGATGACGAACCCAAAATATGCTTGAAATGAGTGCCTCGTGTCATGATCTAGATGAGAGCCACATGTCCTGACTAATGGATGCCATGTGTTTGTGACAATTTGATGCCATGTGCCCGTGACGAATTGATACCACATCTCTTTGGTACTTAAGGCTTCAGAGGTTTCTGAATGCGGAGCTTGTATAACTCCCAGAGTAGTACAGGTCCAGAGTGATGTGGCGGCCTCGCATCACATGATGTCACGTGTCTTTACTGATGGATGTCACATGTCCTTTGTGAATGAGTACCACGTGCCTCTAGCACTTCGCCCTTCGGGAGTTTATGTATGCAGAGTATGTACAACTCTCGCACTGGTACGAGCTCAGAGTCGTTAACCATGTTTATTTCTAATTAACCCAAGATTAATGTATCTTATCATTAAGTATATCGAGATTTCTTGACTCCGTCTCTTCGATGTTCAGCGATTTCGGCCTGTTCTGGATTGAAAACTCCCGGAGTGGTACAGGCCCGAAGTGATGTGGCACTTCGGGCATTCGGATCTACGACACTTCGGCTATTTGGGGCTTTGTAAGTTCCCGCTTATTCTTAAAACCTGCACGATTTTGAAACTCCGAATGCGTAGGTTTCGTTGATCTGAAGTCACATATAGGTGTTAGTTTTATGTTCGACTTTGGGTCTTCCAAAGCATCTTCCATCACCATTTCCACATCTCGACCTCATCTTGTAAAAATGATTCTTTGTAACCTAAATGGACAGTTGACTAATATGTTTAAGGATGACACCCCGAGTGCCCAATCTTAGAATATCTTCTTCATCTTGTAATATAATTGACGCTGTTAGAACACTTTAGAATTTTAAACTTTTAAATTTTAAAATCTTTTGTTTTTACCTCTTAAAAATAAAATTTCACCAAAAAAACTTAGGGAATTATTTTTCAATTAAATAAATCCATGATCGTTTGTATTAATAAGACGCTTACAATATCATCCGTTGATGAGTTGCATTAAATTTGATCAAACGAATCTTGTGTTCATCGGATTATAAACCTGCCCGAATTTTAAAAGAAAACCTTCAACGGTCACTTCGGGACTTCACGCTTCGGGATTTTCAAGGCATTTAAACAACAAAAACCCTAAATCTACGAAGCTTTGAAGTCCCAAAGATAGTTCCTCGTGATAATGTTTAAAAGGGTCTATAGATGAGTTATAGGACACATGTCATTGAATTTTTTCTTAGGTTGGCACCTGGCACTTGTTTTAAACATTCATGTCAGCTTATTCGCACATTTTTAGGTGAAACATGTCGCCCATCTTTCTTGACACGTCACTAAAAATGACATCATCACTGCCACATCACTCTAAGAGATTTCCCTTCGGAAAATAAAACAAAGAATGCTTTCAAGACTGCCGAACTATCAAAGTGTCGAAGCATTTGATATCATAATAAATATAAATGTTTCAAAAAGCTAATAAAACATTTAACAATTTTAATTAATCATTATTAACTACTAACTAATCACTTCGCAATTTTGGCCTTCGGGAGATTTTTGTTGTGCTACATCCAAAACTCCCAAATGCTAAAGTGTCGAAGTACGAGCTGCACATTTAAGCAAATGAACTCCCGGAACTCTAGGGTTCTGAAGCCCCGAAATACCTATAATGGTTCGAATGTGTACTCTGGGGATTCCACCTTCGGAGGATTTCTATCATCCTTCATTCAAAACTCTTAAATATCAAAGTTCTGAAGTACTTAAGGTTAAAGGATTTTTAAAGCATGATTAATTAAAACATAAAAGTGATTAGTTTCTCCCACAATTCCGCCTTTCGGAGATTTTTGCCATCTTACATTCAAAACCTGCCAACGTCGAACCACCAAAGTATTAATGACATTTATAACTGGCCAAAGTTAAAGATTTGGGTAAATATCGCAATCGTCGGTTATTAAATTCCATAGATTTTTAATAATCACCTTGTCAGTAGATCAATACGAAGATTGGTAGACTTTATGAATAAACACATTTCGAATCTCAAGTCATTCTACCATTTGCAATTAGAGTTTTTCATTCAGTAATTGAGAGCTTACAGACTTCTCTTATCACAATAAGGTTAATTTCATTTCTCTGTGAATTATGGCACCACTCAAACCAAGGAAGAAGCAAGATGCATCAATAGATGATTCCAACCCAAACACAGATATTCTCTTGGACACCACTTCGCGAATTATAGATGCCATCAAGTCTTGGAAACAGGTCTGTGATATCTTGGAACGTGAGATTCTTCTCTGTCCAGACGATTCAGCAGAAGAAGAAGATGAGTCATTCTCATCCAATCTCAGGTTCGTAGCCCAGGCTCAACTTCACAAGATTGAGGCTCAACTAAAGATAATATGCTACAATGACATGATAAGTTGGGCTCCGGAGCACGTTGACATTCAAACCAGAAGCATTAGCAGTTACCAGAACACCTATGTTGGCTCCTTTCATCCGGAGGACATACAAGTAATGTATAAACTATCTTATGCACCCAAATACACGTATAATGCAGCATTTATTCTGGATTTTGAAAGGAGAGAATGCACTCAATATGGCAAAATTGGTCATGACATAATCAAGACCTGGTGGGGAAATCCAACCAAGTTTAAATCCGACACTCGTGGTAAATATTCCACAACATCTTTAGATGCTCACAATTTATACATTGCCATGATGCTCTGTCGGTTATTTGGAAGGAAAAACCATGCACATTTCACAGTTGAATGGGTGTCTATAATCAATGAAGTGGTCGAAGGATATACTTTCAACTAGGAAAAAATGCTAAGGAGGTTGTCGAGTACAAATCATTGAAATCAAGAGGGCAACATGCTCCTTTTTACATGTCCGCCTACATCATGGATGCAATTTTCTTCATGACTCCATTTTCGTTGATGAACTGGAGTTGGACCCCTGCTAGTTTTGAGCCTATACATTTCTACCACTCCAAACTATGGGAAGAAAATGCTAAAGATTTCTTTTATGAGATCTGTCACAATGTAGTGGTACCCATTCATGTAGTTATCTATGGTCACCCTCCGCCTAGGATTTATGAGCACATTATGGGGAACTTAGGCACAATTGCATATTGGTACATTGAACAGAACTTCTCTTACATCAGAGTGTTTGGCTGATTCATTTCTCCCCATGGCCTTCCAAAATTCTTGTCTGATAGGCTAGTCTGCAGAGAAGTGGCATAACAAACAATGGCAGGAGGAATCGCCAAAGACTTGAAAGTGGCTTAGAAAAAGGTATGGCCAACTTTTCCCATACAGGTTGGCATGTTTACATTGTTAGATTTTGGTCATTCAAATGTTGAGGTTGTAGCCTTGGAAGATGTCAAATTAGTTGACATTGAATTCAAAAGGCATGATCCTCATAGGATGGTAGAGAATCATTTGGCCCAGTTCAACATGAAAAGATATATACACAAAGTCTCCCCTTATGACAATGTTTTTCAAGGAGCTATATCCTATGAAGAAGTCCAAAACAGATTTCAGACTCTGCCTCCAGACCAACAAGTTGATTTCCTCAGCTTTCAAAAGCACATAAGGAAAAACTTGCCTAAGATTTTGCAAGTAGAGTCAAAGCCCATACCATCTTCACATGAAACTAGATCCACATAACCCAAGCCAAGTAGCTCCACTGAGGACAAAACTGAAGAAGTATTGAACAATACAGATGCATTATTTAAATAGATAAAAGCATCAATGCCATGCCTAAATTATCAACAGTTATTAGCTTCCCTTGAAGCCTTCATGAAACATGGTCATGTTTTTCCCCCTTCTTCAGCAGTTACTACCACTGTTACTCCCAGTGTTACTAGTCCAGAAAATTCTACTACACTTATTTCCCCTGTTCCCTCGGTAACTCCTTTATCAACCAGTTTTGAGGTTCCCAGTTCCAAATTCATCCATCTAGACGAACTCACTCCCATCTTGCCTGAAGAGATGCCCCCATCAAGTTTCTTTTTCAATAAGAAAAGAAAAGCTATCATCACAAAATAATCTCACCAGAAGGAAGGAGTGACCACCAAGAGACACAAAATAGTATATGATGGAAATGAACAAAATGACCCTGAATTTGCCAAACAGGTTGCAGATTCACTAGGAGCCTTTGCCACTGCCAACCAATGGTCAGTGGGAAATCTTACAAACCAACTACAAGAAAAGTCTCTCTTGGTTGAACGATTGCAGAATGAAATGCAAAGCACAAAACAGGTTATCAAGAGTAGAATGAAATGCAAAGCACAAAACAGGTTATCAGGAGCAGAATGAATTATGACATAGAGAAAATTAGGTTGGCTTATCAGCAACAAATGAAGCAGCTACAGGAAAAACTGGAGATGAGTGTCCAGAATTTACAGATTAGTAATTCCATGATTACTCAATGAGACAGTTCAATACAACAGTTGCAGACCAAAATAGCTTCACTTGAAAAGACAAAGACAGATAATACTGCATTCCAAAAACAAGCATCTGAAATTAATGAAAAGTTGGAAGCTGTTCAACATGATCTATATCAAAAAATGGATACTATTCAGAAATACTATAAGGCAATAAATAATTCTCTAAAAAGTATTTATGAGAAAGAAAGAGATGCCTGTATGGCGAGATCCAAATTTCAGGAATTCATTGTATGCAGGCAGAAAACCAATATTCCCGGTCTCGGCCCTTTTTCACAATATGAATAGGTGAAAGGTGAAATGGCCTTGAAAGTTTGGGAGACGGACCTAGAAGAAAGCAAGAAGCTTACTAGGGAGGCAAAGGAGGCTTGTCTGAAGACCCTGTCTGTTGTAGAGACAGAATTGGTTGAATTCAAAGGTAATGATATCTCCGAGACACTCAAGCAAATCAACATAGAAAAGAATAAAGAAAGCTCCAGAAAGAATAAGGAAAGTATACAATCTATCATCCAACAGATGAACCAGATTGATTTTCTCAAGATCAACGAGTTGTTGGTAAAGCCCAGTTTGCAACACCAAATTATAGCCCAGGCAGTAATGAAGATCCAGAAGAAGTTACTACTAGTACATAAGAAGGTATTTGCCTTCGAATTGAATGAGAACATTGAACCTTAGAGATTTGTCATAGTATTGATGGAAATGTGTACCCAGTTCAATGAACAGACGAAAGCAAGCACATCCAGGAGCAAATAGAGGAGCTTATGAAGTGCCAGCACATCAAGCCATAACTCAACAAAATCTACGTTTTGTTTTTCAATTTGGATTGTATTCTATATTTAGAGCATATATTGTGGAAAGTCTAACTACTTCTAGTTAAGACAATTTTTGTATAAATACATAGATCTTACATCTTTTCCAGGCTTCTTCTGGTTGAATGTAAAACAAAGAACTTATCGAATATTAATACAAGAGAAGACAAAGATTCTAAGTCTCCTTTAATTTGAGTTATGTGTTTTCCCTGTGTTTCCATTTCCTCTTCATATTAGCTTCCTTTAGTACTTCTTTAAGATTGAATAATTACAATTTAGTAATACATCTACTGTGATCTTAATACATCAGAAGTCCATTCAGTTACGGTTTTTTCCTTTGTTCTTATTGTGAGTAAAAACAAGACCTCTGATCTGTGTAAATTGTTGCATTCTTAATCATCTATCAAGGGCACATCTTCATTTTTTCTACTACTGCAAATGAGTGTAATTCATACCTTGTTTTATTTTAACAGTTTTTTCAATCATTTCTACATCACTTAAAATTAAATTTATGACTCAGCTAACGAGATATTGGCTTTGTATTATATTATCATAAATTTCACTTAAAGTTACATCTTAGAAGCACTATAAAAATGCACACATCGCACAAGACTCTGCCATTGAATTGGTCAGTCCACGCCATGCCAACACAAAATAATTGGACAGTCATTAAAGCCATTAAAACCCACCTCGTCAACCCTACCATTTCAACACTTTCAGATCAGAATTAGAAGTTGAAACTACGATATTGTAGAGAAACCCCTATTATTAAGAACCCTTACATTAAATGTTGAGGAATATGGCATTTCATGTCGCATATGCTGACATAAATTCGATAAAACCGGCGACGGAAATCCCAATCAAAGAATATATCAACTTACCTCATGCCAAATCTCACGAACTGTCGAATCGACGAATTTCGGGTATGCTATGGGGATCAACAGTTCCCGCTCTCTTTCAATATCAACGACTCACGGTTACTTAAGACCTCCATACCTTTGCATTTATTCCCAATTCAATCCAGCATGGACTACGCTGCCATGCAACACTTGTCTATTTCCCATTATCTATTCCCATTTGCATTCACTATAAAAATTTGTAATCTATTTTGTTTCCTTTAAGCATATCATTCTTTTTAGTTTGTTATATATGTTACGAGTAGAGAATTGGAACGATTCCCCAAAAAAATAGCTTATATATTTAATTTCGAGTTTTGAAATTAAATGGCTTATATTTTTTATTTGGAGTTCTAAAACAAATTTTACACGCAGATTATATAGATAATGTCTATACTTATAGACCAACTATATAGTCGAGGAAAAGATAAGATGAGAAAATTATAGAGATAAGTTTTGCATGGCCATTTTTTTTTTGCAATTTAGTTGAGCAATTTAAAAGCATGTTATATGTTTTGTGATCAACACTAAGAAGTGCCACTAATAAAAGTCTTCACTCTCATATATGAGGGTGGGGATGAGGGGAATAATAGAGAAAACATGTCTCAATCTTATTTTAAGGTTTTTTTTTTTTTTAAAGATGAATACATTTAATGCAAGTTTAAGTCACGAAAATTATTAGAGATGCAAAAACATTGATCTCAATTTGAAACGCTATATTCATGGTACCATACTTCAACACACAAATGTCAATGCCCATCAATATAAGTATGGGCTATTAATAATAAATATCAACACAACGATAAAAAAAAAAAAAATTGTATTAATGACTTTATCAACACATATTATAACAAAAAATTGTATTAATAACTATGTATTAATAAATTTGTATTAATAACATATATGTATAATAGTTATTATAAAGGGTTTTGAAAAAGAAGATTTATACCGAGGTGGTAGGTGCGAGAGGGGTTCTCTATGGCCCTGTCATTTGTGTAACACCCCATTTCCCCCCATGAATGTAATTATACTAAGATTTCATATAATGTGATTATGAAGCATGTAATTATGTTTGTGATTAATGAAAACACCAGACAACGAACTAGGAAGGAAGCCTTGAATGTTGGCCATGATACCACAAGTGTGACTGGTGAGGTGGAACTGGGAAATTTCAATGAGGAAAATAGTAAGCTTACTCAACAATCCAGCCTACACCTGCAAGAATTGAATATACCACTTGCCAACATACCTAGATTGCATAGAACCATGAAATCAGTTTATGGTGATCATGATTGGGTGGTTGAGTAATTATAACTGCTAACATATTTAATACTTGGAGGAATGAAGGGTCAATTGAAACCCCAATAAAAAGGACACGCTGGATTTCCCCTTTGAATTTGAGAACCTGTTAGAAGGCTTGCGTTTAACAACAGAAAACGGGGATCCCAATGATAGGAGGAAGAAGAGGGAAAAGGTGTAAAAACACCACAGTTCTAAACATAGGAAAAGACAGGGGAAGCAAAGAGAATAGGAGAAAGCGTGAAGGAACAATACAACAACCTATGAAGTTAAAAGAGGACCAACTCACAGGTGCAAGAAGACGAGATTCACACATAGGATTATTGCAAATAGAGTGGATTGTAGACTCATAAATAGATGGTGCAGTGAGTAGAGGGACTCACAGACGAGGCTCTGAGCAGCAAAGAAATTGGGAAGATTTTTTGAAGAAAATAGAAAGTTTTCCCAAACAATTAATGGTCACCCTCGAACAGAAAAGACCCATATCTAGACTCGAGCAAAAGTGGACTCTGACTTGGTTACTGGAAATAAACTGACACTGGTAAGGGGAGATCATCGAGGGGTTGTGTAGTAGAGAAGGGGCTCCCTTGTGCAAAGGAAATCCAATTGGGAAGGTACATGATAAACTCGTGGAGGTCCAAAGATCAATGGGAAAAGGGTAACTTATGTTGTTGCCAATGGAGTGAATGGGAGTAACCTTCCTGAACCATTTCTTAATTTGGAAGTCAACTGAGTTAGTCCCTTGGTGGTATCATGGCTTGGCACAAGGGTGGCATGTTGTAGAAAGGCACTATGTAGCATAGCCTACGGTTGGGAGGAAAGTCATTTCCCCTAAGTCAGTTGCCTGGTTAAATTCTTCACTAAAAACAAACAAGTGTTTTGGATTGCTACATCTATTGCATGTTTAATGGTGATGATAAGTTGTTCTCTGATTATGTTAAAGATTTGATTAAAAGGAAGAATGTTCAATTCTTGAGTAAAATGGATTAATATAAACTTTCTTTCATTATCAATTTGTCAGTCGTGAATGAATGAATGAGAAAGATTAATGCAGGTTGTATCCCTATGAATTGCTATCCCCTTGGATGGAAAGCTTGCAAGATACATGTCTTCATTTGGACAAGTGAGCATAATACCCTGATTTTTGGGAAAGTTCCTATGTAGTTCTAGGAACCCCTTTAACCCGATGACTTTCCTACCTTTGAAATGGAAAGATTACATGATGCAAAATATTCAATTGGATTTTGGAGTAAGAGTACCCTTAACCAATTGCAGAGGAGATGAGTGTCTAAGGGAGTTATGCAAACCCTTGTGAATAAGCCTGAAAAGATCCTAGTTTGTTAAGCCTTGGAATGAGCCTTTAACTCTGATGAAAACCCATATTTGAACCAGGAGGATCAACAACCGTTGATTCGGTGGAGGAAGAAGTTCTTGATTATTGGTTGGAAGACGAGACCATGAGGGTGTCCAAGTTACGAAGTTGTAATGGGAATTTGATGGCAGGACTCCAAGTAATCATGAGTCGTTGATCTGTTGGAGGGTAATCCAATGAGATATGGGTCACAGGTGCCTAATATTGCATCATCAAGTCTATCAGAAGGTGGACTGTTGAAGAAGTTGGAAAGGAGGCATAGGAAGGATCTCTGATGGGAAATCCCAACGGCGAAGTTCGATGGTGAGAAAGTCCAAGGACATGAGGACTATAGATCTATCAGAAAAGACAATGATGGATTTCTAGCCGTTGGATCTGGAATGATCCAATTCGATGAAGACAACTTGGTTGAAGAGAAGCATCGGTTAACTACCGTGCGACTATAGGATCCAAGCAAATCTCGACTGTTAGTTGGGATGACTGAGGATCGTTGGATCCATCGAAATAATCTCATTGGAGAGCACTGATTGGAACGATCTGTGATCACATGGAGCAGTTGCATTTCGATGGAAAAGGACCCCTAGTGGATATGAACCATTGATTTGCAGAAAGGGTGTCTGGTGTATCTCATTCGTAGATCTATTGAGGGCCCCACCTGTTCACGTGATGAATAGGTGATGAGAGGGGTGATAGTCATCAAGTAGATTGAGGTACTGATGGGATTAGGATTGTCGTTTTCTCGGCCCCAAGGACCGTTAGATCTCTTGGAACGATCCATCAGAGAGGTGCCATCATGGTGGGAATGTGAGTCATGTAATTTGTTTGTCGATGAACATAAATCCCTAGTCACTTCCGACCATTGATCTAGTTGCACAGAGTAAACCCTAGTTGTTTGATCGAGAATACTTGGTTCCTATTCTTGTAGTGAACCTTTGGCTCAGTTTCATCAGGAGTTGGGTGTTGATTAAGGAGGTTTGACCTAGTTGGGTGTGAATATAAGAGGAATTTTGACATCCCACCAACCTAAGTAAGTTTAGGGGGTCAGGTGTGCTACTATTTGGCCATTTAGAGAAACTCAACCCATGTCATAAGTAAAAACTCAACACATGGAGTTATAGTGATGCACATGCACTATGTGGGGATCAAATTCAAGATCAACTACCCATGGTTATGGGTCCTTAACAAAAATCCAAGATTAGGGCATTTAGCAAGGTGTCCACACTATTGATACAAATTAAAACTATGGAGTCGTGTGTGGACTTGTGAGGACACACATGCACCACGATGGGATCAAACTCAAAACCAACTCTTGTAGATATCAATCTCAACCAAAACATCAAATCAAAGCATTCAACAAGGCACCCACAACACTGGTAGAAAATCAACCCATATAACTCCATGTGGAGTTGTAGTAGTGTATGGGCACCATAGGAGAATTGAACTCAAGATCAACTACCATGGATACAAGTCCTTAGCTAAAATACTAGATTAGGACATTTGGCAAGTCATTGGTGTCATCAATAGTTGTATGTGGAGTTGCAATGATGCATAAGCATCATGAGGGGCTCAAAACCAACTACTTGTGGATAAAGGTCTTTAACCAAAATGTCAAATCAATGAATTCAACAAGGTACCCACATCATTGGTAAAAAATCAACCAATAAAACTCTATGTAAAGTTGTAATAGTGCATAAGCATCATGGAAGAGAAATGAACTCAAAGCCAACTACATGTAGATATAAGTCATCAACCAAAATACTACATCAAAACATTCAACAATGAAATACACTTATCTTCCCACGTCTTATAATGATGACCTCGTCAACGATGCTATATATGGGGCAACCCCATTTTTGACGAGGGTGGCTTTTCAGGTGAATCAAAGTTCCACCTTTTCCATTCATTTTTTGAGAATCCGACTATTTGGGTTATCTAAAGATAGGTCGAAACTCTATTTGGGTTATCTTAAAATAGGTCGAAACTCCTAAAAACAGTTATATGAGTAAAATTCCCATCATTAAAATGGAACTCTCACTTCTAACATAGTTCCTACTAAATTTAGGGACAATTTTAAATGGATAAGGGAGATTATATGAGTGTACTTATCCCAACCAGTGATCAAATTTGAAGAGTGGGTTCTAATTTTAGTGAGAAGGGTGTATACTCGTGCAACCCTTCCACAATGAAACATTTCCAGAAAAATTACATTTCAATGGACAACAATAAATCAAGTACACACTTCATAAAAAAATATGTTAAATAAAATATTACATTTCCAATCAAATTTATCTCTAATAGAGAAATCAATTAATCCAAAATTATCAGTGTCTTAAAATGATTAGTGTTAAAAATTAGATCGCAATCTACCTCAAAAATTACTTTATATATGATCCTAAAAAAGTGAACAAAAATAATGCAACAAATGCAGATGTTAAAATGCATAATTTTGGAGGCAAAATTGTTTTCTAAATTTAACAACACCATTGTGTGAGTTAGAATTTATTATAAAAAAAATAAAGATAATGGACTTGTTGAACAAAACATGAGAAAAATATCGTCATCAAGTTTATTTGACTAAAAAATAAAAAGATTCATGGCAACAAAACTCAAGAAATTCCAAAACATGGAAAATACATGTACAAATATTACATTTGCATGTTAAAAAAAAGATTTAAAAATTAAGAAAACAAATCCCAATATTTAAACCAAAGACTAACATATCACACATATCGCATTGTATTTTCATTTTCTATATCTAAACTTGGATATATAGTGAAATTTGAACCATGAAACAAGAAAGCACTACAAACATGGATACTGCGCAGTTCCAAGATTACACCTCGAAGTCCTACTAAGATAACAAAGGAGATCACAAGAATATTCCCAAAGCCCTAAAGAGTTATTAAAACAACTCACCAATGATCATTTAAGCCATAATCACATATTGCTTTCTATAAAAAAAACAACTTACCACAGATGATTAAATCCTAATAACATATTGCTTTATATAAATAAAGCAGATCACACTTGTCCAATAACATTAGATTCTTGTTAGGGTTCTCAACAAACCGTAGACCAAATCAATTTAAGATTTCTAAAATCCATTAGAAGATATGCAAAGCTTACAAAAGGCAAAAAGAAACCATGACAAGGGAAGATGTACACTAAAATAATATATTGCATATTCAGAGTGCCATTGCAAAAATTTAGAACCAGATACTCCACTTTTATATAGCTCATGAAAAGCCATAGACATCAACATATGAAATTAGGCTATAATTTCAAACCAATTTTTAAATTTTTAAAATCCATTACTTAACAAGGCAAAAACCATGACAAGAGAGAGATATTAAAACCGTATTTTTCATAACCAGATTTTTCATTTAGATACAACTCATCTAAGAGTCACAAAGATCCACATAAAAAACCAGACATGAGTTTACAGAACATATAAACACCAAAGCTCAAGGACAATTACCAACATAAAGCTCTACCACCAAGAAGATTATTACACAACTAAAACGTAAGACCACTTGCAAAAGAAACTAAACCCTAACCTATCATCATCATCATGCTTATCTCCTTTAGCTACAACCCTCAAAACCACCACCATAGCGAGACCTGCCACCAATGGGAACCCTTGGTTTAGATTATTTAGATAGTCCACTAGATTTAATAGAATGAGAAACTTCTCTTTGATTAAAAAAAAGGTTCTTGGCAACAAAATTTAAGAAATTCCAAAGCAGTGAAAATGTTTGGAGAAATATCAAAAATGTAAGTTGAGAGAAAAATAATTTCTCAACATTTCAACCAAAGATTAACATAGATCGCACAAATTGCAACGTATTTTCCTTTTTCTATTGCTAAAAATCAATATATTGTGAAATTTCAAACTTGAAACAATAAGAAACTGCAAACCTGGATATTGAAAGCCCTTGCTTTAGAATAGTGACTGGTAAAATCAGTTTTGTGCATTTACCCTTTGTCTATGACCTTGCAAAGCATTTTCTTTCTGGTTGGGGTGTGAATAGTCCTGTGACAAATGCCTCAATCTCTAGGGATGGATAAATTATTTTTTGGGGATCAATTCCCACCTTCACCTAAACTGTGACTATGAAAAGACTATAATTAGGATTTAGAACCTAAACTTCAACCTGATTTTTCATGTAGTAAAAGGGACATTTGGAGTGCCTTAGCTTATCATATTGTAGCATTTGATCATTATTCACTAGCCACTTCAAATTTGATCACTTCTTGCTAGGAGAGGAGTTGAAACTCAAGAGGTGGGGATTGGATATTGTCGTTGAAACTCGAGAGGTGAGGATTAGACATTATTGCGGCCATTGCCATGGACGTCGTCGTAGTTAGTTCTCTGCAAAATGCAAGCAATGAAGGATCTTTTATTTTTATATCTAGTTTTGAGCATTATTAGTTCTCTCGCACATGTATGATTAGGTTATTACTCACTGACCATTTTCAAAATATTCTTTCAATCCATCATTTAGGATTTGGTAACACACTTCCTTTTTTATTATATGTTATATGTAGGATGATTATGCATAGACTAGACAACACACAAACCAATGTTTATGAGAACTTCAAGGATTTGGATCTGCCCAATGAACTCGAAACATATGTTCTTTTGAGACTCTCACGCAACACACTATTTTCCCCTTTATGTTTATTAAGTGCGATAAAACAATGACGACACGATGGTGAAGGCTATCCACCATGCAACAACCCAATGATTGCGAAGCTATTGCATGGTCTTTGACTTACATATCCATACTGCCCATACCATACATGAGGATCCGACCATCCTAAATGGAGTGATTGTCATCATGTTCTATCACCTCACAGTGTCACAATAAATTGTCTGACCGTCGTCGAAGATTGAGTCCAACGAACAGTGAAACCTACCAAATCCACATAATCCATAATCCTTTATCTGCCTTGAATGTGGAAATAAGTTGATATCTTTCGTCATCGGGTCTCTGCCTCTTGAGTTGATCATAGACATCCTTGATAAACGCATCAACTTTCTTGTTTACATCGAAGTCCCCCGTGGCTTTGGCGTTTACATCAGAATTACTCTTATGAATGTTGAGCTCTCTGTTTTTCTGAGAATTACTCTTTTGAATGTTGAGCTCTCTATTTTTCGCATCATAAAAGCTCCTAGGAATACTCACATATCTTTCTTTTCCACAAGAAAAACTCCTCTGAATACTCACCTCTCTGAGCGCTTTTCCCTCCAGCTGATTTGTTTTGGGCGAGTCGTTGGAGCTACTCCTCTGACGATCAGAGTCGTTTCCAAACAGGACTTGGTCATTATATCCAGTAAAACTGAAAAATAATGCCACTCTGCTCTTTTTTCGTATGTGAAACACTCGATATGTGAAACACTAGATTTAAATGAATGGTAAATATTATCGCCTTATAAGAAGAAAGCCAAAAGCAATGCCAGTAAAAGTATAAACCAAAACTCGACGATCCGAAGTGGTTTGGATGAAGGGAATGTGGAGGATGCATTCAACAGTCTTTTTGTTCATGGGGTCGAACTCATTGACCACTCAGGTGACATACAAACACATGAAGTAAAATAATTTATGACTGGTTTAGGAGCAAGCATGTAATTGACACAAACGACGATTTCCCTGCAACAGAGGCCATTTTAACACAGAGTGTGTGACTACAACAGGGACGAAATTTTTTTTAAACAAGTTAGGAGGGAAATAGACCAGGTTCAATTTTTTGAATTTGAATTTGAGACGAAGCAGGATTCGAAACCACGACGAACACCCAAATTGAACATTTAAAATTGAATTTGAATTTGGTTTTGGAGCGTGCAAGGCCATCTACCAACTTGCAGTTGCAATTAATTATGATGATGAGATGGTCCACGGATGAAGTGACGGCCAGCTCGTCAGTCGACGATCCACGCACCAGATCTTGGTGCCGACAGACAAACGGGATAAGTGGTCCACATATTTGCAGCAATTCCATCTCAACATCAAGTATAAGACAGGGAGCATGAACCATGTCGCTCACTGCCTTAGTCGACCTTTAGTTGCAACACTAACCACAGTGCTACACTCATGTGGCTATGAGACCGTTGGATGGCCCCAACTCTACGAGAGAGATCCTAACTTCGCCGCTACCTACAATATGTTGGGCACAAACAAAACTGTCATTGATTTCCATCTTCAAGACAGGTTGTAATTATGTCATCTGGGCCATCTCTGCGTCCCATCAAGCGAGCAAGCAAACTTGTATTTGGGAATCTCGCTACAATAGGGTGGAAGGAAACTTTGGCATAGAAAAGACAGTGGCAGTGTTGCAACAACATTTCTATTGGTTGAAACCTCGACATGATGTCAACAAGTATATCATGTCCTGCATGGCATGTGTCATTGCCAAACTGGCCATTAAGAAACAAGGAATGTACACCCCTCTTCCTATTCCTGACAAGCCCTGGGAATCCATCTCGACTGACGACATGTCGGGCCTTCCTTCAACCAAGCAGGGAAATGATTATGTTTTTGTGGTCGTTGATTGATTTTCCAAGATGGAAATTTTAGTCGTCTACAAGAAGAGCATCACAACAAAGGCCACTACCAAGCTCTACTTCGAATGAGTGTGGCTACATTTTGGGGTACCAAAAACCATTGTCTCGGATTGGGACAGTCGGTTCCTCAACACATTCTGGTCGAGCCTATGGTCATTTTTGGACACCAAGCTCACTAAATCCACTGCCTTCCACCCCCAAATGGATGGCCAAACCGATTTCGTCAACAATATGATCGTGCATATCTTGCGCATGTACAATTCTAAGAATCCACACACATGGGATGAGAATCTTCCCTATGTTCAACATAGTTACAACATAGCCATACATAGCTCAACTGGTCACAACCCCTTTTAGGTGGGGTTGGGATTTCAACCCTTGGGTCCCATGGATGTTGACCTAAGGAACTATGACCTCAGGAACTATGAGTTGTGGAGCTATGACCTGTGGAGCTATAACCTGGTCATAGTTCGAGAGGTCATAGTTCCACAAGTCATTGTTCCATAGGTCATAGTTCTTGGGGTCATACTTCCAAAGGGAGTAGTTCTAGAGTTCAAGGTTCCAAAAGGTGTAGTTCCAAAGGTTACAGTTCCATGGGTCATAGTTCCAGGGGACATAGTTCCTGGGGTCATAATTCTTGGGGCTTCTATATATGAGCATATACAGAAGCTCTATATACAGAAGATAGCTTCCATATATGCACATTTTGGCTTCCGCGAATGGGCATATACGAAAGACAAAATGCGTATATATGGAAGAGAGCTTCCGTATATGCACATTTACAGAAGGAAAAAATGTGCATATATGGAAGCCAAAATGCCCATTTACGAAAGCCAAAATGTGCATGTATGGAAGCTATCTTCTGTATATGCGCATTCTATCTTTCGTATATGAGCATTTTGGTTTCCATAAATGTGCATATACAGAAGCTCTATATGCGGAAGAGAGTTTCCATATATGCGCATTTTGGCTTCCATAAATGCGCATATACGGAAGACAAAATGTACATATACTGAAGAGAGCTTCCATAAATGCGCATTTTTGTTTTCCGTAAATGCACATTTTTTCCTTCCGTAAATGCGCATATACGGAATCTCTCTTCCATATATGCACATTTTTCCTTCTGTATATACGCATTTTGGCTTTCGTAAATGTGCATTTACGGAAGCCAAAATGCGCTTATACGGAAAAGATATTTACGGATGCCAAAATGTGCATATATGAAAGCTCTCTTCCGTATATGCGCATTTTGGCTTCCGTAAATGCACATTCCTTCCGTATATGCGCATTTTGGCTTCCGTAAATGCACATTCCTTCTGTAAATGCGCATATACAGAAGCTCTATTCCATATATGCACATTTTTCCTTCTGTATATACGCATTTTGGCTTCCGTAAATGTGCATTTACGGAAGCCAAAATGCGCTTATACGGAAAAGATATTTACGGATGCCAAAATGTGCATATATGAAAGCTCTCTTCCATATATGCGCATTTTGGCTTCTGTATATGCGCATTTACGGAAGGAAAAAATGTGCATTTACGGAAGCCAAAATGCGCATATACGGAAGAGAGCTTCTGTATATGTGCATTTTGGCTTCTGTATGTGCACATTTACGGAAGCCAAAATGCGCATATACAGAAGCTCTATATACGGAAGAGAGCTTTTGTATATGTGCATTATGGCTTCCGTAAATGCACATATACGGAAGACAAAATGCGCATATATGGAAGAGAGCTTCTGTATATGCACATTTATGGAATGAAAAAATGTGTATATACGGAAGCCAAAATGCGCATTTACAGAAGCTATCTTTCGTATATGCGCATTTTTCCTTCCGTAAATGCACATATACGGAAGGCAAAATGTACATATACGGAAGAGAGCTTCCATAAATGCGTATTTTTGTTTTCCGTAAATGCATATTTTTTCTTTCCATATATGCACATTTTGTCTTTCGTATATGCACATTTTGACTTTCGTAAATGCGCATTTACATAATCCAAAATACGCATATACGGAAGAGAGATTTACGGAATCCAAAATGTGCATATATGAAAGCTCTCTTCCGTATATGCGCATTTTGGCTTCCGTAAATGCACAGTTTGGCTTTCGTATATGCGCATATACGGAAGACAAAATGTGCATATATGGAAGAGAGATTTACGAAAGCTCTCTTTCGTAAATGTACATTTTGGCTTCCGTATATGCGCATTTTTTCCTTCCGTAAATGCACATATATGGAAGCTCTCTTCCGTATATGCGCATTTTGTCTTCCGTATATGTGCATCTACGGAAGCCATAATGTGCATATACGGAAGCTCTCTTTCGTATATGCACATTTTGGCTTTCGTAAATGTGCATATACAGAAGCCAAAATGCACATATACGAAAGCTCTCTTCCGTATATGTGCATTTTGGCTTCCATATATGCACACTTTTTCCTTCCGTAAATGCGCATATACGGAAGCCAAAATGTGCATATACGAAAGAGAGCTTTCATATATGTGCATTATGGCTTCTGTATATACGCATTTACGGAAGCCAAAATGCACATATATGGAAGCTATCTTTCGTATATACGCACTCTATCTTGTGTATATGTGCATTTTGGCTTCCGTATATGTGCATTTTGGCTTCCGTAAATGCACATATACGAAAGGAAAAATGTACATATACAGAAGAGAGCTTCCATAAATGATCATTTTTGTTTTTCGTAAATGCGCATATACAGAAGCTCTTTTCCGTATATGCACATTTTGACTTCCATATATGCGCATATTGGCTTATGTAAATGCGCATTTACGGAAGCCAAAATGTGCATGTACGGAAAGCCAAAATGCGCATATACGGAAGAGAGATTTACAGAACCCAAAATGTGCATATACGGAAGCTCTCTTCCGTATATGCGCATTTTGGCTTCCGTAAATGCGCATTTTTTCCTTTCGTAAATGCGTGCATATACGAAAGCTCTCTTCTGTATATGCGCATTTTGTCTTCCGTATATGCGCATTTTTTATTTCGTAAATGTGCATATACAGAAGCCAAAATGTACATATATGAAATCTCTCTTTTGTATATGCGCATTTTGGCTTCTGTATATGCGCATTTACGGAAGCCAAAATGTGCATATACAGAAGTTATCTTCTGTATATGCACATTCTATCTTCCGTATATGTGCATTTTGGCTTCCGTAAATGCACATATACGAAAGAAAAAATGTACATATACGGAAGAGAGCTTCCTTAATGCGCATTTTTGTTTTTCGTAAATGCGCATTTTTTCCTTCCATAAATGCACATATACGAAAGCTCTCTTCCATACATACACATTTCGCCTTCCGTATATGCGCATTTACGGAAGCCAAAATGATTTCATCTCTTCCGTATATGCACATTTTGGCTTTCGTAAATCTCTCTTCCATATATGCGCATTTTGGCTTTTGTAAATGCGCATTTTTTCCTTCCGTAAATGCGTGCATACACGGAAGCTCTCTTTTGTATATGCGCGTTTTGTCTTCCGTATATGCACATTTACGGAAGCTCTCTTCCATATATAGAGCTTCCATATATGCACATTTGGCTTTCATAAATGTGCATATACATAAGCCAAAATGATATATTGAAGCTCTCTTCTGTATATGCGCATTTTTTCCTTCCCTAAATGTGCATATACAGAAGAGAGCTTTCGTATATGCACATTTACGGAAGCCAAAATGCACATATATGAAAGATATATTTCGTATATGCGCATTTTGGTTTCCGTAAATGTGCATATACGGAAGCTCTGTATACGAAAGAGAGCTTTCGTATATTCACATTTTTGGCTTTTGTAAATGCGGATATACGGAAGTCAAAATGCGCATATACGGAAGCGAGCTTCTGTATATGTGCATTTTGGCTTATGTATATGCACATTTACGAAAGCCAAAATGCGCATATACAGAAGCTCTATATACGAAAGAGAGCTTCCATAAATGCTCATATACGGAAGACAAAATGCGCATATACAGAATTATGACCCCACAAATTATGAACCCAGGAACTATGACCTCTCAAACTATGACCATGGTCACCATGTTTTGTCACACAGTATGCAATAAATTGTCTGATCGTTGTCGTAGAAGATTAAATGAAATGGCGAACATGATCGACATATGCATTAATTGATATGACAAGGTTTGTGTGGTGACTACAAATGCGTACTTGTGTTGTCGAGTTGAAACGATATTGAGATGTACCATTCAGTCAGATCAATTTGATTCTGACGCAAGAGTTGGAAGCTCAAAATTAATTAAACCAACAACTAATTTGTCAATCTCTCCTATAATTGCACACAATTAATAAATACCCTTGATAATTCTTTTTATGAAAAGTGTCAAAAATCTTCAAACGTAATACGTTATCTGATTTTAGTCTACACTTGTCCCCTCCAAATTTTATATGACAAGGTTTGTTTTAGGTTTTGGATTTTTTTTTATCAAATTTTTGTCATTTCATTATTTTATATGATTTACTCTAAATGGATTATATTTTGGATTTTTAGATGGTATTATTTTTGATAAATTTTGTTCGAAATTTGAACAAGAATTATAGAAATTGTATATTTGATTTATTAAATTTATATAATTTAGTATTTCAAAACACTAAATCCATTTTTATATTAGAAAATGCAAATTGCACAATATAATTTTAATAATAATTACTTGAAATTGTATATTTGATTTGTTAAATTTACATAATTTAACATTTCAGAATACTAAATCCATTTATACATTAGAAAATGCAAATTTCACCATCTAATTTTAATAATTACTTGAAAAAATTCAAAACTTACAAACATTTAAATTACATTATTTTTATACAACAAAAACAAAACATTTTTATAACATAAACACTATTAGTTTTTAGAACCACATAAATTTATATAATCAAAATTAAACACAACATCCAAGTTTATATATAATTAAAATTAATTTTACCCACAACATCCAATTTTATAGGAACACTTAAATTTTTATAATTAAAATTTATAATAATATAAAATTCATATATAAAATGTATAGAATTTTTTTTTATATAAATAAAACATATAATTTAAATTATTATTAAAAAATTTATAATATCAAAGATTAAAAGAATATATATTATAAAAATAAAAAATAAATATCTTTTTTAAATTCTAAACATTAAATTTTAATTTTTTTAATAAAATTATAAACGGTTATGAATTTAAAGAATTTAAACATTTTGTATAAAATAATTATATATAGAGAGTTAGTCTTAATAATGAATACATGAATTTAAAGAATTTAAACATTTTGTATAAAAGAATTATATATAGAAAGTTAATCTTAATAGTGATTACAATAGATATTTGGTTTTTTTGGCTCATTTGAGATATTTAGCAAGAATAAGAGTACTTCTTAAAAATCACCAACAAACCATTTTAAATGATATGATTTTTTTTTAAATAATAATGATGATTCAACTTATATTCATTAATAAAAACTAATAATAGTTATAAGCTATGACAATCTTTACCACCTTTAAATAAAAAATCATAAAAAATAAATTTCAAAATATTCAATAAAAAATCATAAAAAAATTCAAACTAATTAATTTAATACATTGATATTAAGAATAATGAACAAAGATACCCCTCGTGCTTTGGGTAAAAGAACATTTAATTAATTTCAATCAATATCAATCAAAATTGATATCAATGAAGAATGGTGAACAAAGATACCCCTCTTGCTTTGGAAAAAAAAAAAAACATTTAATTAGTTTCATTGAATATCAATCATTCATGGTAATTCCATCTTATTAATTCAAAATAATCTTTGAAACTCATGTCAAAAGAAGACGTGTTGTAAGGTTTTATGTTATTTTTTTTTTGATGATATGTCACAATCAAATCTTTAATTTAAAATTTAGTAAAATTTTGATGACTTTTATTTATTTGTTATGTTTTATGTATATTTATGTGTTCAAATTATTCTTTTGTGTTGTGTTGTTGTATTTAAATTTCACCATTATAAATTTTCATCTTGTTTATAATTTGATTATACAAATTTTTATAATAGAAAATTAACAAACAAAAAAAACTCAAATTCATAATAATAAACATTCTAGATAATATTCTCTACAACTTGTATTATCAAAACAAAATACTCTTGAATATTACATAATACATATTGAATTAAGTATTTTTTAATATTGTATTAGCTCCAAAATCTAATTTTAAAGAGTTCCACTCACCTAACATTTTATTGAATTAAGTATTTTTTAATATTACATTAGCTCCAAAATCTGATTTTAAAGAGTTCCGCTCACCTAACATTTAAAAAAAAAAACATCTCAAATGAAACATCTAGTTGCGCCGAAGGCATTCTTTTATGGGGAGTTCACTCTGGCATTTTCATCGTCTATCCATAACATGGGGAGTTGGGATTGCCCGACTCATGGACATGAGATCCTCGTCTACTACTAATTCTGTTTTCGGTACTCTGGGTTACATGGCGCCAGATAAACCATTTTTTTGCTGGTCATTTTTGCATGAATCTGAATTCTACTCAGTTCTGCATGTTGTGTTTGTTTATGGGTTTGTGGTTTGCTTTCCAGAACGTGGGCTAATAGGGTGAGCAAGCAAGAAAATGGACGTTTACAGCTACGGTGTTGTGGTGTTGGAGTTGATAACTAGAAAGAAGGCTTTCAGATGCAGATTTTGCAGATTGAGTGGAGCTTTAGCGAGAGATTTGCTGACATCATTTTTTTCATATAAGTTTGTCCAATTTGATAATTCAGAGTTGTTAATTTTTGGCTTATGTTATTGAACATCTATCATTTTGTAGCCACAAAAGAGGTGACTCCTCCCATCAGGTCCAAATTGTCATTGTCACGTCAGAATTTTCAAATCCGCCAAACTCGCACTGCTTTGACATTAACTAAAAACCCTGTCATGCATCTGGCGAGAAGTTAGTTAAATGTCCCACTGTAAATTTTCTTGCTACATTCATATTTGTTAATTTCTTGAGCTCCAATAAATCTAAATAGTTCTAAACAAATTTTAAAAAAAATGAATCCATTTTGCCAAACTTTAAACCAATCTCTACCTTAGACTTTTGCCTATGCATACCTTAAAGGAGTTTGATGATCATGGCCATTCTGGCTTTCATATCAGGTGGCAAGATCCGCCCAGGGCGTTGCCTGGGTTGATAGCAACTACATTCAAGCCCTTCTCCTGGGTTGAAAAATCCCAAGCTGCCTTTGCAATGAATGTTTTTAGAACTATATACCAAATCTGCCTTCAATCGTGCAAGTAAAAAATGATGAAAATCTCAAATCGCGGCTCTCCATCTCTCGGAACAATGAAATCCTCCATCGGTCTGTCACACAGGTTGGTAAGAGGAAAAATGCAAACTCCGCTTGCGGCTGCAACCTCCAGTTCCCTCCACCGCTTGTAAGCATCACTCTGTTCTCATTCGCGTCCGCAAAGCCCAATGACTGTAATGATGTAAGCACATGGGTGCCCTTTCTAGTCATTTTTTCCACCAGGCCAAGCGGAGCACTAAATGTCCATTTTTTTATTCTTCTCAGGAAACCTCTCTCCATCGCGACTTCATGATGTTTAAGGATCGAGTCTCACGCACTCTAAAAAAATGTTTATTACGGAACATTTTCCTAGCACCGAGCTAAATTTTAGGTCACTACGTGCATAGACTGCCACATCTCTAAAAACTTGGAAGTGTACTCCTGAGCCTCATGTGTAGTCCTCCGAGGAGCATTGGCCACCATAACATTGGTGCCACACCGTCTCGGCCACTTTTTCTTTACTTTATTAAGGATTTTGAAATTGTATTTAGAATTTGGTATCAGTGAACTTTGAAATTCAATAATAATAACAATTGTGAAAACAGAGATGGATGAAATATTTGATTCTTCTTACATATAACTTAAATTTATTAGATATAAGAATTTGTGTTTGAGTTTGCGCTTCCACTGCCTAGACGACGAGATTGATATTTTTGAAATAAGTTGTGTTTGAGTTTGAGCTTCCACGACCGAGACTAATTGTTTGAGTTTGATATTTTTGAAATAAGTTGTGTTTGAGTTTGAGCTTCCACCGCCGGGACTAATTTACAAATCCGTTTCTTATGATATTTAATGAAAATAACACAAATTCCTTCATATCTGAAGAGAGTTTTATCACATTATAAGTGTGTAATAATATCCTACTACTGTTTGGTGGAGGTTAATAAAACTTTACTTTTTTGGAGATAATTTTTATAATATTCTACTGTTGGGTGGAGGTTATTAAAACTTTACTATTTTTTGGAGAAAATTTTCAATTTGGATAGTCTAATTATTGGTCTTTTATATTTCCATTCAATGTTCATAATTTATGCAGGGCTAAATAGGATATGGTTGGTACTATTTTAAATATATTATTTTAAAGCACTAACAACATAGTGAGAGAATATTTGTTTTGGTGAAACAAAGTATTGTAGATAAGGAATTCAGCCATGAAAAATCACAAATTTGATAATTAAAATTTGAAATTTAAAGTATTCTCGTATTACAAATGAATTTGTTAATGTCTATTTTCATTGAAATAACAATTTAAACATTTTAAATTTGAACACCGAAGTCATGGAGCTAGATACCATCAATTGGGTGACGTCCCATGTTAATGGTGATCATGTGGATTCGGTGGTGGATGAAGGGTTGTGAGATGAATTGATAGAATCGCAAGCGAATGTAGAGATTGTGGGTGCGATTCAAATCGCATTGAAATGCACCGCTGCCAAGGCAGAGGAGAGGCCAGGGATGAGACAAGTGGTAGAAATGCTAGGAGAGTTAAGGCCTGTGAAGCCCATGTCGAGAAATTTAAATGCCAAAGGAAAAACAATTGTGGGGGAACCATCCATTTCTGCTGGAAGGGATGGATGAGCGTGTGAAGATAGCGTTGTGTGATCGAGGGCCAGTAGCGCCATAATGTATAACAAACAATCAAATACAGAAAAGTGGGCAGTTGTAAAACGTTGAGCTTGTCAGTTATGCCACACCTTGCTCAGAGGTATTTCCATTTTGCAGTATGTGTGATTTAGAAGATATTGTTGTGAATGTAAGAAACGATGTGYTTATCATTTTTGGTGAGCAATATGCATTATTGAATGTTGTTGAAAGTGAATTATAGGTACTCAGATCTAAAAGAAATTAGGATCACTTGGATCTAAAAGCAATTAGGATCCGTTGGATCTAAAAGCAATTAGGATCCGACCACTTATAATCCATTGCAGCAGCATTCAATACTATATTGCAGGTTGGATATTGGCAACTATCATTTTCAAAGTAAATTATCTTAACTACATTTTATTCCATCACCTTCTTCGTTATATGTTTATGTTATTATACAAAATTATGTAGGCATTCTAGGTTATGTTCCATGGTTTTTTAAATGGTTTTGAAGTTGGGTTGATTGTGTTTAAGTATGACATGCTTATTTGATTTAATTATTTTATTGTGTAGGATGTGTAGTGATGCTTATTTGATTTAGTTATTTTATTGTGTAGGATGTGTGTCAAATGTTAAGGAATACAATCCATTGTTTGGAATCATTTTTAATATACAATATTTATTACTATATTTATTACCTTATTTGACCGAAGTGAGTTGTTTGCATGTCATGATGTGTGTTTGATAGATCGATATAGAGGGTTGATCTATGTTTTCTGAGGGAAATTAGATTTAGCTTGATCAGTAAATCTATTGATTGAATGGAAACATTCACGATAGCAGGAATGTTCAATATTTCACTGCATTGGATCATCAAGATTTGGCCGAATATTGTCAATGGTCTCCAACTTTGGCTTCCAGGATTTACAACCACTTAAAAAAATTTGATAAATTTGATGGTAGAAGGCATTGTTGCAGCCATGGATTGACTCAGTGTTGAGAGTGAGAAGGAGAAGGAGATGGGTGAGTTAATG
>ML784125.1:31290-46283 GCA_009831015.1 Picea engelmannii | reverse complement strand
ACTCATTCTTAGAAATTATGAGTACAACAATTATATTGATCCATTTTTAAAAATGTTGAAATAAAAACTAAATGGCAAAAAACAAGTCTTTATTTTAAGGGAATGTTTAAAACTATGAAAACAAAAGTAGAAAGGTATAAGATTAGTAGAATTCATGTATGAATACAACATTTTTACTATGTCTTATCAAATAATCTTTGAAAATTCTTTGTTCTCTGTAACTCTTTGTCAAAAAAACATAAATAAATGAAATAATATAGTATGGAGGAGAAAAATTATAAAAACAGAAGGAAAATAATTATTTCCCCTAAATTATGACCTTAAAGATCAACGTGTTTCATCAATGAAGACAAAACTAAATGCATTATAAAAAAAAATATTCTTTAAATAATAACAATTACTTGCCAACATCTTAAACGTTAATTTTACCTTTCGCCCAACCTCATATGTTCAAATCTGGAATCAATGGGATTGTTGGATTTTCTATATTAATTTCTTGGATCGCTACTTCATTTGGTTGAGCTTACAACATAAACAATTAAAAAAAAAAAAGTAAGCATTGATTGCAAGACACAATGCACTAAATATTTAATTAGTCAAACTTCAATTGAACTATATAAATAATTTTATGACTCTCATTTGTCGACATTAAATTCAAAATGTGTACCTATGTTACCCTCGACAATATCATCAGAAAATAATCGAAGTTGACAATGTGGGACATGACGAGGTTCATTATGAAATGTGGATCCCTTCGTTGTAGCAACAATCATATAACATTTCTACAATCACATTGAGGCAAATAAAATAATTCATATAATGTAAAACAAATTAAAATCTCTAATTACAATACCTATATTGTCCAGAACATAATGGTGCACATGAGCAGAGCTTTGCTTCACATTCCTATGATTTTTTGAAGAAATTAGTTCCATTTGTTTGTCCATGCTATTCCTTGACTTTTTGTGAACCCGTCTGACCCTTTGAAATTGTGGTTTATCCTTAGTTGAATGTCTCTAACGACGATGCTGTATATTTTTACTTTGCGGTCTCAAAAAATTGTGTTGTCTCTTAGTCATGATTTTAGAGGGAGACATGGAACTAACAAATTTTTTGTTTATCTATGCTTCTAAAGTGTAAAACAAGTTGTTGATTGCTTTAGAATGGTCAACAGTTGTAGGCAAATTGTTCAAAATCCTTCTTGCTCTTTTATTGATCAATGCATGTAAAACTTGCAATCTATCAACCTCAGAGATCTTATTGTTCAATGTTGAAGTGACATGATCAACATGATCTGATAAGATATCTACATGGTTATTGTTTGGTTGGTCTTCTAGTAGTGGGCTCGTTGTGGCTGTTTGATTTAAATCCACTGAAAATACAGGTCTTTCAATAATCAAACTATAAACATTTGCTAATGTATTAATGTCCAAATCATGTTCAATGGCCCACATTTGAACTTTGAATACATGTTTACAAACATTTCCATTCAACGCCCAATCACAACTAAAAAAATTAAACTCAAACCCTGTGTATATGACATTATACCAGGTATTAGGAGTATCCTTATTTTGACTACGAACCATAAATTATTTCATATTTTTGGGGCCACACACACAATCTTCATCTAGTATTTGAATTACTCTATCCTTTGAGAGAGTCGCTCTATCCTTTGAGAGAGTCTCTTGTTTCTCACACTTTGTGGGCCTTATAATTTATGCTTCCTTTAAACGTTGATTATGAATATAGTATAATTCAACTCTTGTCAACAACACATAAATTAAATAATCCACTCGTTTGTGGCATGCATTGTTTTCCTAAGATAGGTATCTATATTTTAGATACTTATGGTAGGATTCAATTGCATTATTTGTGTCTTGATTGGAATGAGGGAATTTCCTATAAGCCTTCGCCCACATATCTGGAAAAAAAAAGTTTATCATTAACTAAAACGTGTTGACTAAAAACATGTTATTATGGAGAAAAAAAAAGTCATGATCTAATGTTACATGACGCTTACATATTTTATCATTGGATAACCAAGTGGTGTCAAAATATTTTAGAAATTTGTCCTCTTCACTGAATTCCTGAAATATTCTTGCAACAACTTTTCGTACAGACTCATCATCCTGGCATTAGTGCATGATTTCTCCTAATGCATGAAAAATGCAAACTTTATTTTCTTTGACTTTGACTTTGTTTCCAACATGTTTTGCCCATGCTCGATGGACATGCCATACACATAGCAGGATGGGGGAATTAGTTAAACTCCTGAAATGGTGATACATTAGGAGAGAGTAAATTATTTGAATGTAACATTATTTTTTTGTATTTCTTTTGAAAACAAAAAATGTGGAACCTTAATGCCTGAATTTCAGCAGTGACATCATCTGTGATAAATGCTCGTACACGCAAATACGAGGGTTCTTTCACTCCCGTAGAAAATAATGTTGACAACCATTTGTGAATATCGTATGTAGTATTGCATGATTAAATCATGCAAGCCACTAGAACACCATTGCGATGTTTGTCGAATACCATTAACGTATCAAGTTGATACTACATTCAAAGCACACAAGTATAAATATTAAATTGAACACATAAGAATTCATTTTGATCACCATAAAGAAATGAAAAGATTGATCATACTTACCCCATACATATTGGTACTAAATGTGGAATCCATGGACATAGCATTCTTGTGTGAATACCTCACCATCATCGAATGCATCCAATGTGTTTATATACCTATAATAAATGGTATGTTTTGCACAATATTTTGCTTTTGGTAGAAAAAGAAACTATCTCGAAATTGATTGTACCAACAATCGACACTTGTTGGATCACTCTCATCCTTCATATATTCTTTCTTTCTAATATTATGGTAAATGTTATAAATATCCTTCCTCGTCATTAAGGTATCCCGATTTACCCCGGTGAATAACTCACCTGATTGGTGCTCCACATCAGAGATGAATTTGTCCCAAGCCATTGTAACGTTAAAACCATCTTCAATCATCTTTTCCACACTAGTGTGTATATCAAATGATAAATGTGGTGCATACTTGAATGTTTCAGGTCTACCCACTGCATTCTTCCTGTGACACATACCACCACATTTATCAATATGCCTACACTCAGTGTATATTAAAACAACATCATTTGGATGAACATAAAGTTCATACATGATGAAGTGACATCTACAACCAACTTTAATGCTTTGGCGTTGATTGCATTTTTGTTGTTGTTGATCCTTCTAAATTCATTGTAATCTCACCACTTGGGAGTTTACGTGTGGACTCCGGGCCATATGCACACCAATAACTGGATAAGAACAATGATAAAGAATCAGGAAACATGTCCACACTCATTTTGCATAATGAACTTGAATTAGAAATTTAAAATCATATTAAACAAATAAAGACTCACACAACATATTCCAGATATGTGTTAATACGAGTACATGCAATCCCCTCCACTTCTTTAGATCGCTTTGTAGTAACAACAAATTGAGTGGGAGCATGATCCAGAATCGGATCTAGGAGGCTTCATAGGTCCAGAAAAGGCTAAAAAAATGAAATTTCTCGGAATCAGGCGAAACCAATTCCATTGCGACCGGATCGTCGTGTTGATTTTGGCCATATATTTACTTTCTCAAACGGGCTCCGTATGCGGCAGTTATCACACTCTGATCAGATTCGCAAACAACTAAAAAGTCAAAGGACAAACTGGCAAAAAGTCAATGGTGATGTGGCAGAGGCAGGTGATGACATGTGGTGACCAGTGACTAAGCAAATGATGTAGGTGTGGACCAATACGGTGCTGACACGTGGAATGTGGCTGGTCAAATGTGGTGGTACCACATGGCACCCAATCATAAATCGTGTGGCAATGTTAAAAATGTAGTTTGGGGGTTCGTGGGTTTTGAACCCACGACCTATGGCCAAGCTAACACCTTGAGGAATGGTCCAACACCAATGTGCCAACCATATTTCTTATTTTATATAACCCACAACATTATATTTTAATTGCAATGTATTATATGGTGGTGGAAAGGGGGGTTGGGGTTAAGCCCGAGCGCATGGTTAAGTTCTGAAATATGACCACCAAGGGGCGTGGTCCATCCATAACCGCCAGGCACCCTACGAATAAGCCCTTGGATCACGGGGGATTTCCACAAGACCAAGGGGCTATCCCTGCAAGGGCGCGAGCATTTTCTTTATTAGGCCGAAGTTACATCAAACGCGCCATAATCTCAGGAGCTAGCGTCGAGTATGGGCCAACGCTTAGCCATTTGGGCTAGCGCTTGGCCAAATTAAGATGCATATGACCATATTTGAGGGGCGCGCACCTATTTCTAGGGGATTAAGCCCTATTTAAACATAAAGTGGGTTTTTAGCTATACAGTATGGAGTTTTTAATTGATTTATGCCTGTTATTGAAGATATTGGCCATTATTGGGAGATATTGGGCTCTTTTTGAGCCCAGATTTTGGGAGGAAGTTGGGGAAGGATAACCAACTTCAAATCTATATAAACCAGGCCTGTTTGAGGCCAGGAAAGACAGTCAGAGTAGATTTATGTTGAAGCAAAGCAAAGCCAAAGCCATTTTATGCAGGGGAGCTGTTGAGGAGCAGAACTTTGGAGGCCATTTTCGGAGGCTATACTCAGCCTTTTCAGTGTCGTCAGTAGCATTAGATTTATGAGGTCGAGCAAAACACAACGAGATTAGAATGGAGTCCATTTGATGTATTGTTGATGTACTTTGAAAGCATTGAAGAATTAATAAAGAAGCCTCCCCCACTCAGACAAAGGCCTTGAGACGTAGGCAATTTTGTGTCGAACTCTGTTATCACTTCTCTTGTTATGGTTTGTTGTTCTTGTTGCTTCAATTTAGATATGTATATTGTCTTATGGCTGCTATGATTCTTCATTAAATTCTTCCTCTTTCATTCAACTTCATAAATGGTTAATTAACACATGCAAATAATAACTCAACCACAGTCATTAAAAGATCTTTTCGAATCAAGTGGTATCAGAGCTAGTTGACGTTTGGATTTGAGTTTTGCATGTTAACCAGGGAAAAGCTACAGCGTGGTGAAGGTGATATTGTTACAGAGAATCCATTAATTGGATTGAGAAAGAGAGATTCTCACAACGAGAAGATGGCATTGGAAGAGGGGCTTTCTCTTGATGAAAAGAGTTTGAAAAAACTGTCCTTGCTATGTCGGAGATGGTGAAAGTTTTGTACAAGGATTACTTGGAACGAAAGAGACCATTTCTTGGGAAATCTTCAAAGGGCAAAAGTGAAGAGGAAGAGGATCCTCCTCATATTCCTCCTTCACCTCCATCATCACCTCCTTCTTCTCCTTCTTCTTCAAGTTCAAGTTCTAAATCCAATGCAAAGAAACATGTTCATAAACATAATAATGAAGTGCCATTATTAAAACTTGATGTTAAATTTGAGTTGCCCATATATGATGGTGAAGTTAATGCAGAGAGACTTGACAATTGGGTCAGGTAGATGGAGGTTTACTGTAGTGTGAAAGAGGTCAAGGATGAGGCCACACAAATCGAGTTAGAATCTTTGAGACTTGCAGGTACAACTCTCATCTGGTGGCAAAGCAAGTTGCAAAACATAACGCAACAAGGGGGTAATGTATTTCCATCATGGCAAAGTTTCATTTCTGCACTTAGGAAGCAATTCTATTCTTTGGGTTATAAAGAAAAAGCATTGATTGAATGACAATCTTTAAAACTAAGAAAAGGACAAACAGTGCAAGAGTATACAGATGGCTTTCGAAAAATGACATTGATGTTAGATATCCCTTTACATACACATAAAACCATTATGAAGTATATAGGAGGTTTACCTGCACATATTAGAAACAATGTAGTCATGTTTGGACCCACTAACCTTGATGAGGTTTCTGCTCAAGCGACATATATTGAAGGAGGGAAAGTAGATGTATCAGGGGAATCGTCTTCAAGGAAAGAGGACAAGGGGAAACAACATGGAAAGAATTCAAATGCAGTGGCAAGGAAGGAAGGGAAGCCCTCTTGCAAGCATTGCAAGAAAGAGGGGCATGATGAGGAACGTTGTTAGCAGTTGCATCCCGAGAAGAGGTCAAAGTGGTTCAAGGAAAAGAAGGGAAGGCAAACAGTGGCAGCAACAACAAGACCCACAAACTTGGGATCGGATTCATGTGACAAATCTAAGATCTTATTGGTTGGTATGATAGGTAAAATTGGTGAAGGCATTGATTGTAGAAGTAACTTGTTTCATATAAGGACCATCATGCGACACACTAAGATAGACACATTAATCGATAGTGGACCTCAATCTAATCTAATCTCAGAAGAATTGGTTAAGCAATTGTGGTTAAAAACGCAAGTACATCATAAGCCTTACACACTTAAATGGATAAGCAATCATCATCAAATGCACATAACAAAGCAGTGCACAATCAAATTTGCAATTTCATCTAAGTATGTGGACGGGGTGAAATGTGATGTAGTGTTGTTAAGTGAATGTGGAATGGTCTTAGGTAGTCCATATTTATATGATCGTAAGACAATCTTCTACAGGATAAAGAATCAATATCATTTAACCAAAGCAGGTCAAGATTATGTGGTTCATGCTCATCATGTTAAGGCAAATAAAACACTTCAAACAATGGAACAATTAAAGAAGGTAGTTCAAGCAAGCAACAAACCAATGATTGTTTCAAATGAAGTAATCGATCTTAAGCAAGAACAAAAAATGATTGTTCAATGGAAAATCAATCACAGTTTGCTTCAAGATGAGCTCATGTCGTGCAAATATTACAAGTATATCAGCTCATTTGCAGTCGTATTTTTTATCCTATCATTAGTAATGTTGTCTACATGAATGATAGTGGCTTCAATAAAATGTGACAGGGTTCAAATGGCTAACAATATGCTGTCAGTTGTCATGATTGTGTTACAGTTGGTCTCGATGAGACAGGTGCACATGACAGAGTTCAGAGACAGAGGACAAGGTGGGTGGCCTATCCTGAGCTTGTTGACTGTTCAGTAACCTTTTGGGGACCAAAAGTTCCTTTAGTGGGGAGGTGTGATCCCGAATCGGATCCAGGAGGCTTCACAGGTCGAGAAAAGGCTAAAAAAATGGAATTTCTTGGAATCAAACGAAGCCAATTCCATTGTGAACGGCTCGTTGTGCTGATTCCAGCCATATATTTACTTTCTCAAACGAGCTCTATATGCGAGATTTATCGCACTCTGATCAGATTCCCAAACAGCGAAAAAGTCAAAGGTCAAACTGGCAAAAAGTCAATGTGTACGTGGCAGAGGCAAGTGATGACACGTGGTGACCAGTGACTAAGCAGATTATGCAGGCGTGGACCAATACAGTACCAACACGTGGCATGTGGTTGGTCAAATGTGGTGGTACCACGTGGCACCTAGACATAAATCGTGTGGCAATGTTAAAAATGTAGTTTGGGGGTCTGTGGGGTTTGAACCCACTACCTATGGCCAAGTTAACGCCTTGAGGAATGGTCCAACACCAACGTGCCAACCATATTTCTTATTTTATATAACCCACAACATTATATTTTAATTCCAATGCATTTTATGGTGGCTGAAAGGGGGCCTGGGGCTAAGCCCCAACCCATGGTTACGTTGTGAAATATGACCACCACGGGACACAGTCCATCGATAACCACCAGGCGCCCTATGCATAAGCCCTCAAATCACGAGGGGTTTCTACAAGACCAGGGGGCTATCCCTGGAAGGGCACACGCATTTTCTTTATTAGGTCGAGGTTACATCAAACACGCCATAAACTCAGGAGCTAGCACTGTGTATGGGCCAACGCTTGGCCAAATTAATATGCATACGACCATATTTGAGGGGCACGCATTTGTTTTTGGGGGATTAAGCCCTAATTAAACATAAAGTGGGTTTTTAACTATACAATATGGATTTTTTAATTGATTTATGCCTGTTATTGAAGATTTTGGCCATTATTGGGAGATATTGGGCTCTTTTTGAGCCCAGATTTTGGGAGGAAGTTGGGGAAGGATAATCAACTTCAGATCTATGTAAACCAGGCCTGTTTTAGGCCAGGAAAGACAGTTAGAGCAGATTTATGTTGAATCAAAGCGAAGCCAAATCCATTTTTATGCAGGGGAGCTGTTGAGGAACAGAACTTTGGAGGCCATTTCCGGAGGCTATACTCAGCCTTTTTCAGTGTCGTTGGTTGCATCAGATTTCTGAGGTCGAGCAGAACACAGCGGGATCAGAATGGAGTCCATTTGATGCACTATTGATGTACTTTGCAAGCATTGAAGAATTAATAAAGAAGCCTCCCCCACTGAGACAAAGGCCTGGAGACGTAGGCAATTTTGTGTCGAACTTCATTATCACTTCTCTTGTTATGGTTTGTTGTTCTTATTGCTTCAGTTCAGATATGTATATTGTTTTATGGCTGCTATGATTCTTCATTGAATTCTTCCTCTTTCATTCAACTTCATAAATGGTTAATTAACACATGCAAATAATAACTCAACCACAGTCATTAAAAGATCTCTTCGGATCAAGTGGTATCAGAGCTAGTTGACGTTTGGATTTGAGTTTTGCATGTTAACCAGGGAAAAGCTACAGTGTGGTGAAGGAGAGCTTGTTAAAGAGAATCCATTAATTGGATTGAGAAAGAGAGCTTCTCACAACGAGAAGATGGCATTGGAAGAGGGACCTTCTCTTGATTGGAAAGAGTTTGAAAAAACTTTCCTTGCTATGTCAGAGATGGTGAAAGTTTTGTACGAGCATTACTTGGAACAAAAGAGACCAGTTCTTGGGAAATATTCAAAGGGAAAAAGTGAAGAGGAAGAGGATCCTCCTCATATTCTTCCTTCACCTCCATCATCACCTCCTTCTTCTCCTTCTTCTTAAAGTTCAAGTTCTAAATCCAATGCAAAGAAACATGTTCATAAACATAATAATGAAATGCCATTATTAAAACTTGATGTTAAATTTGAGTTGCCCATATATGATGGTGAAGTTAATGTAGAGAGACTTGACAATTGGGTCAGGCAGATGGAGGTTTATTGTAGTGTGCAACAGATCAAGGATGAGGCCACACAAATCAAGTTGGCATATTTGAGACTTGCAGGTACAACTCTCATCTGGTGGCAAAGCAAGTTGCAAAACAGAACACAACAAGTGGGTAATTTATTTCCATCATGGCAAAGTTTCATTTCTGCACTTAGGAAGCAATTCTATCCTTTGGGTTATAAAGAAAAAGCATTAATTGAATGGCAATCTTTAAAACTAAGAAAAGTACAAACAGTGCAAGAGTATACAGATGGCTTTCAAAAAATGGCATTGATGTTAGATATCCCTTTACATATACATGAAACCCTTATGAAGTATATAGGAGGTTTACCTGCACATATTAGAAACACTGTATTCATTTTGGACCTACTAACCTTGATGAGGTTTCTGTTCAAGCGACATATATTGAAGCAGGGAAAGCAGATGTATCAGGGGAATCATCTTCAAGGAAAGAGGACAAGAGAAAACAACATGGAAAGAATTCAAATGTAGTGGCAAGGAAGGAAGGGAAGCCCTCTTGCAAGCATTGCAAGAAAGAGGGGTATGATGAGGAACGTTGTTGGCAGTTGCATCCCGAGA
This sequence comes from Picea engelmannii, assembly GCA_009831015.1. NCBI lineage: Eukaryota > Viridiplantae > Streptophyta > Pinopsida > Pinales > Pinaceae > Picea > Picea engelmannii. The sequence goes on along the minus strand of ML784125.1, from coordinate 36,606 downwards.
AGAGGCCAAAGTGGTTCAAGGAAAAGAAGGGAAGGCAAACAGTGGCAACGACAACAAGACCCACAAACTTGGGATCGGATTCAGGTGACAAATCTAAGATCTCATTGGTTGGTATGACAGGTAAAATTGGTGAAGGCATTGATTGCAGAAGTAACTTGTTTCATATAAGGACCATCATGCGACACACTAAGATAGACACATTAATCGACAGTGGATCTCAATCTAATCTAATCTCAGAAGAATTGGTTAAGCAATTGGGGTTAAAAACATAAGTACATCATAAGCCTTACGCACTTAAATGGATAAGCAATCATCATCAAATGCACATAACAAAGCAGTGCACAATCAAATTTGCAATTTCATCTAAGTATGTGGATGAGGTGAAATGTGATGCAGTGTTGTTAAGTGAATGTGGAATGGTCTTAAGTAGTCCATATTTATATGATCGTAAGGCAATCTTCTACAGGATAAAGAATCAATATCAATTAACCAACGCAGGTCAAGATTATGTGGTTTATGCTCATCATGTTAAGACAAATAAAACACTTCAAACAATGGAACAATTAAAGAAGGCAGTTCAAGCAAGCAACAAACCAATGATTGTTTCAAATGAAGTAATCGATCCTAAGCAAGAACAAGATATGATTGTTCAATGGAAAATCAATCACAGTTTGCTTCAAGATAAGATCATGTCGTGCAAATTTTACAAGTATATCAGCTCATTTGCAGTCGTATTTTTGATCCTATCATTAGTAATGTTGTCTACATGGATGATAGTGGCTTCAGTAAAATGTGAGAGGGTTCAAATGGCTAACAATATGTTGTTAGTTGTCATGATTGTGTTATAATTGGTCTCGATGAGACAGGTGCACATGACAAAGTTCAGAGACACAGGACAAGTCGGGTGTCCCATTCCGAGCTTGTTGACTGTTCAGTAAACTTTTGGGGACCAAAAGTTTCTTTAGTGGGGAGGTATGATGCAGAATCAGATCTAGGAGGCTTCACAGGTCCAAAAAAGGCTAAAAAAAAAAATTCTCAAAATCAGACGAAACCAATTCCACTGCGACCGACTCGTCACGCTGATTCCGACCATATATTTACTTTCTCAAACGGGCTTCGTATACAAGAGTTATCACACTCTGATCAGATTCCCAAACAACTAAAAAGTCAAAGGTCAAACTGACAAAAAGTCAATGTTGACGTGGTAGAGACAGGTAATGACATGTGGCGACCATTGACTAAGCAAATGATGCAGGCATGGACCAATATAGTACCGACACATGGCATGTGGTTGGTCTAATGTGGTGGTACCATGTGGCACCCAGTCATAAATCGTGTGGCAATGCTAAAGATGTAGTTTGGGGGTCCGTGGGTTTTGAACCCAGTACCTATGGCCAATATAACACATTGAGGAATGGTCCAAAACCAACGCACCAACCATATTTCTTATTTTATATCACCCACAACATTATATTTTAATTGCAATGTATTATATGGTGGCGGAAAGGGGGGCTGGGGCCAAGCCCCAACTCATGGTTACGTTCTGAAATATGACCACCAAGGGGCGCGTTCCATCCATAACCACTAGGCGCCCTACGCACAAGCCCTCGGATCACAGGGGGTTTCCCCAAGACCAGGGGGCTATCCCTGCAAGGGCGCACACATTTTCTTTATTAGGTCGAGGTTACATGAAACGCGCCATAAACTCATGAGCTAGCGCCGAGTATGGGCCAACGCTTGGCCAAATTAAGATGCATATGACCATATTTGAGGGGCGTACGCCTGTTGCTGGGGGCTTAAGCCCTAATTAAACATAAAGTGGGTTTTTAACTATACAGTATGGATTTTTTAATTGATTTATGCTTGTTATTGAAGATTTTGGCCATTATTGGGAGATATTGGTCTCTTTTTGAGCCCAGATTTTGGGAGGAAGTTGGGGAAGGATAACCAACTTCAGATCTATATAAACCAGGCCTGTTTGAGGTCGGGAAAGACAGTCAAAGCAGATTTATGCTAAAGCAAAGCAAAGCCAAAGCCATTTTTATGCAGGGGAGTTGTTGAGGAGCAAAACTTTGGAGGCCATTTCCGGAGGCTATACTGAGCCTTTTTCAATGCCGTCAATTGCATTGGATTTCTGAGGTCGAGCAGAACACAGCGAGATCAGAATGGAGTCCATTTGATGTACTTTTGATGTACTTTGCAAGCATTGAATAATTAATAAAGAAGCCTCCCCCACTAAGACAAAGGCCCGAAGATGTAGGCAATTTTGTGTCGAACTCTGTTATCACTTCTCTTGTTATGGTTTGTTGTTCTTATTGCTTTAGTTCATATATGTATATTGTCTTATGGCTGCTATGTTTCTTCATTAAATTCTTCCTCTTTCATTCAACTTCATAAATGGTTAATTAGCACATGCAAATAATAACTCAACCACAGTCATTAAAAGATCTTTTCAGATCAGAGCATCTTCATATGATTTCTCTCCATTTATAAAATCTTCAAGTCGACTACATGGAATAATAACAACTTGATCCCCTCCAATTTCTGTCCATGTTAGATCTTTAGATGGAAATTCTATCATATCTTCAAGGTCTTCAGTGTCCAACTCCATAATGTCTTCCCACTTTCCCATTTATAGAATACCTATAAAAATTTGTAGTTTTTAGAGATCAACACATACAACATTGATTTTTTATAAAGATTTGTCAATGTTCTCTAATACTCAATGTTGCATTATAATCCATTTTATATGATCCAATGTTTTATAATCTAAATCAGATAACATGATACAATAAAATTCATGACAATGATGAGAGTAATGAGATCTCGTTGACTTGTGTACATAACATTTTATAGAATAATAAATAACAATGTTTTTTTACAAACATAGTATCTAATGCTAGTTACATGAATGTGCTTAATCAACCATACCCATGCATATTCAAGATATATGCATATACATGCATACATACACGTGTGTGTACGCACGCGAGCAATATTACAAATGAAAACACTACTCCTCTTCATTGCTATCACTATAACCATTATGTGTATTTATATGCTTGTGGGTTGATGGTTGTAGCTAATTTCAATGCACATTAGCTTGGAGATGAACTTTGCAAATGCATCTTGGAGTATTTTGACTCGAATGGTTTTAATTGCATCTTGATATATGTGGCAAAAAAAAATCAAAGGTATTATTGTAGGTGGCATTCCCTACACTTTGTACAGAGCAGATGATGCAATCCCAAGTTGTTGCATATGGTTACACATCACACTATGAAATAAATCTAAACTTGCAATTCGATTAAAGAGCACACCTTAACTATAAGCATTGAACAATGCTAAGGAATTCCAAGACAAGGATTCCAACAAATTAGTGATAGTATTGTAGGTATAAACCACAATTCCAACCACTGATAAAGATGATGTGGATGATTGATTTGTAAAGGAAATCATAGTAGCATTAATTGGTTAATTTAAGGTGAAATCCTAATAACAACTAATTGAACATTCGAAGAAGCACCAACGTTTAATATAATGCATGTTTAGGTGTGAAGAAATACAATGCAGTGGACATATCAAACATATGATCACACACAACACACATAATACAATGATTCTCAAAATAGAAAATGAACACAAATTTTGCATATATTCATAGACAACAATAAAGAAATTGTCTTTTAATTGAAGAATGCCCAACCAACTATGTGTAAGAGTGGTTTTCCACCCAATTGCAGGTATATGTTGTCGTTACCACCCAAACATTACGCTATGAGGCCACCAGGTTGAAGGAAACAACCACATGATTCTCTCTCTCTCACATCCTGTTAGGCACCTAACCTCCCTAACCCCTCACGTAGGTAGAATAATATAATTCCATGTAATAAAGGTCAATATTAATAAGGCCCGGCAATAAGGAAGAATAAGTCAAATGTAAGAAGACCTAATAGAAGTTTCCCCTTCTAGAAGGATCTTCCTCTAGATTGTTCTTGTTGATATATAGAGTATAAATAGAAGTAGAGGGTATGAGAAATATTGTCTTAGATATTATTGCAATAGAGCTCTGCTCTGCTGGAGGCTGCCCCCTTGAAGAGGCAAGTGAACATTGCTATCAGTAATCAAAGTGCTCTTTTTGGTGTTATTCTGGTATTTTTCTGATTATATCATTGCTTCTCTGTCATTTATAGATAAAATATTTTATTTTCTGAATACTATTTTATATTTGGAATACTACACATCCCAACCCATATACTGATCCAAGTGGATATTGATGGCCACCCACCTTCTCCAGCTGGCCCAAAACATGTCTCTAGCAATTTTGGTAATTTACTATTTTTAGCAGTTTTTAACTTTCGGGGCCATTTTGAGGCACTAAATGCTGTTTTTTTGAGAAAAATGGGAGCAACATGGTTCATTGATCATGTTGCTCACCCAAAAGTTGTAGTTCTCAGATATATCTTTCCAACGAGCTATCAAGCGCCCCAAACGGAGATCGTATACAAAAGTTATGCCCCTGGGAAGTTGACATATCAACTACCCCCATCGGGGCCCACAAACCTTTTGGCTTTTCATCTTCCGAGGTTAGGGTTTTGGATTTTACTTATGTTAAAAAGGCCCTTAGAGCCTCATTGTATTAATCATCTTCTCACAGATGCGAGTAGCTGTCACATCTCTTCTCAGAGATAAGCTACCACCATTCTAGCGAGTCTTTCACTCTGTATTTTACAGTCTCTGTACATTTATTTCATTAATAGAAATCGTGTATTACTATATATTTGTGATTCTTGTTATTTCCGCTATATCTCTGTTATATTGTTGTCTCTCTTGCAATATCTCTAAATATTTCTATGTTATATATCCGCTCTCATTTCGTGCCGAAAATAATCTGGATCAGTGGTATTAGAGCAGGCTGCTCTTGATCGTTTTTTAGTGCATGTCCCCGACGAGGTCCGAATATAGCAAGTTGGGTCTTGAGCTTGTCTCTCTTAAGTACAATCGCTCTCGCACACCCAAGAAACCCTCAATGGCGGAAGAAAAGAAAAACGATGGAGCAGACGATCCTATCAGTTTGTTGCTTGAGCAAGCTCTCATGCGACAGAGGGACGAAATGATGGAGAAATTTTCCCACATCCTTCAACACCTACCGATAGCATCAGGCTCATCTTCATCAAGCAGCCACTTTGGAGGCACCTCGCCTTTCAAGGTACATGTTAATTTTGATATTCCCATATTTGAAGGTCAAATAGATGCAGATGCCCTAGATAAATGGTTAAATCTGCTAGAAGGTTATTTCTCTGTTCATAATTTTTC
>ML784125.1:16577-28815 GCA_009831015.1 Picea engelmannii | reverse complement strand
GGATCATTTACTCTCATGTTTAGACAAACTTCTCACCACGAAGCATTGCGGACATCTCATCCATCCATTAATAGCCAAGGATTTCTATTCCAATACCCTACAAAAAACAAGGAATGCTTACCTTTTCTCTATTCAATAGTCCATAAGATTACCATTCCCTTACAATGCTCTCCAGTGTGTGCATAAAATAAGCCAATTGGTTGTATGCATTCTAGGATTTCCTTGCAAGATCAATACATGGCTTCTTAGGCATCAAAAGAGTACAAAATGTACAATGGGTCAAGGTTTCCTAACTTGTCCAACCTCTATGCTCACCTACTACCATTTCTCTCTCATCTCAAGTCAATTTCCAGGTTATCACGAATAGCCAAAGAATGCAACATGAATCACATGAATGTCTCTATGGGGAAGACTGTTGGAATGGAATTCCTTAATCATTGGAAAGAAAAGATGTGGGGAAAGGATTGCCAACATTACTACTGACTTTGGGAATAGAAGTCTCGTATAGTTCCCCCACGGATAATGCTCAACCTTGTGCTATATGTGAGTCCTACTTACTAGACCACTAACATAGCTTCATCTTAATCTATAATTAGTCATTTTTAGAAAAGCGTGTAGAGATCTAGAATTATGGAGTAGTGCAAGAATACTTAAGTTCTTCATGCAAGTATATGTCAAAATTACAAGTTTAATTTGATTCTACTAAACTAGGCCACTATGATAGACTCAAGTGAACCCAAAGTTACTCATTTTTAGGAAAGTGTATAAAAGGGGAAAATTCAAGTATTGCAAGAACACTCAAGCTGTTCATGCAAGTCAGTTTCGAAATTACAAGTTTAATGTGACTTTAATTGACTAAGTCACTAGCCTAGATTCATATTAGCCCAAGATTAGGCATTTTTAGGAAAGAATATGGAGTGATGTAAGTACACATAAGTTATTCAAGAAAATATATCTCAAAATTACAAATTTAGTGTGACTCTAATTTACTAAGCCTAGATTCATGTTAACCCTGAATTAGGCATTACTAGAAAGCATATGAAAATGATAGTATAGAGTGTTGCAATAATACCTAAATTGATCACTCAATTATAATTCAAAATGGTGAGCTTAATTCATTTTAACCTCAAATTGATTAAGCATAGCAAAATATACTAAGTGTAAACTTCTTGTTACTAAAAAAAAGGTACATGATTAAGATGGATCTATGTTAATTTTTCTTAATGTCACAATGTTTTTTTAAAGATTTGAAGTTCCACTAAAGTTGAACCCTAAAGAATGTGATAATCTATTCTAGGTAGAACTAGAACAAAAGACATAGTTTATCTTAGTATAAATAAACATCTAATAAAATAAAAGAAAATTATTCATTTTGTTTTTTATTTTTCTCACAATTAAAATGTACATTTAAAATTCTTATTTTAAATTTTTTTATGTTGTTTTTTATTTTTCTCACAATTAAAATGTTAATTTAAAATTCTTGTTTTTATTTTTTTATTTTTCTCACAATTAAGATGAAACTTTATTATTGTTTTTGTTGGTTCCTACGTTGAAAACAACTTTGAATAATTTTATAGTTATAATCTCGGGTTGGGCTCCAAATTTCGAGATCGACAAAAGCATTTTTGAAACAGGTTGTTCCTAACTATACCTATTGGTTTTTCCTTCTCCGAAATCAACATTTAAATTTAATATCTTCTTGCTGATTTCTAAGGTTCAAAATTAAAGAATTATGGAAAATTGCATTAATAGATGCCTTTTACAGAGCCAATCTATAGTCTCTAGGTCGTATGGATTTTTCCAGCAAATTAAGAAGGCTAGAGTTTACTCGGCTACTCTCTTATTGAATGTTCCCGACGCCATTTTAAAGCAAAATAAAAAAATAAATTGATTATTCGTTCATGCGTTTATCTCTAAAGCCCAAACGTTGTTAGTCAAGAACTGAGTTTCAGTGGTTTCTTGTATCGTGAGGCGTTCAATTCTACTAAAACCAGAGGCCATTGCAGGAGGGAAGGAAGGATGGTGCAAAGTTTAGATTTAGAAGTAATTGCAGATTCAGATAATTGCCCTGTTAGTTTGCCTGTTCAACGAACAAAACTTATAATAGATACAAATCCTGGGATTGGTGAGTTTTATTTTAAATTTGTGAAATTCTTCTTAAAAATCATATGCAAGTACTGTTATATTAATGCGCTTCTGTTAAGGAATTTTGACGTGGGTTCCTCCTAACTATACCTATCCGTTTTTCCTTCTCAGGGATTTAAATTTAATATCAAGTGTGTAATGAAAACAAATTACAGGAAACTAACGAACAACATTTGCCGAGAGACAAATTCAGAACACATTTCATAAAGAACAATAATAATAAAGTGGGGAGAACACATGCCACTTACCTGGATAAATAGGAAAATGGATTTGTATTTGTATTCATATGAAATTTGATAAAATTTTGCTTTTCCTCGTCTTTGTTATTCAAAAACGCCAAGTGGAAACGACTCTGATCATCATAGTAGTAGCTCCAACGACTCGTCCAAAACAAATCAACTAGAGAGAAAAGCGCTCAAAGAGGTGAGTATTCAAAGGAGTTTTTCTGGTGCAAAAGAAAGAGATGTGAGTATTCCTAGGAGCTTTTCTGATGCAAAAAACAGAGAGCTCAGCATTCAGAAGAGTAATTCTCAGAAAAACAGAGAGCTCAACATTTAGAAGAGTAATTCTGATGTAAATGCCAAAGCCACGGGGGACTTCGATGTAAACGAGAAAGCTGATGCGTTTATCAAGGATTTCTACGATCAATTCAAGAGGCAGAGACTTGGCGGTGAAGGTTATCAATTTATTTCCACATTCAAGGCGGATAAGGGATTATGGATTCTGTGGATTTGGTAGGTTTCACCGTTCGCTGGACTTAATATTCGACAACGGTCAAACAATTTATTGTGAAACTATGAAGTGACAAAACATAGTGACAGTCACTCCATTTAAGATGATCAGATCCTCATGTATGGTGTGGGCGATATCGATATGTAAGTCAAAGACCATACAACAACTTCCCAATCAATGGGCTGCTCCATGGTGGATAGCCTTTGCCCAACACAATAGTGACAACACAAACCCACATGTGATCGAGAGTCCTCACCAAATTAAACGATAGACTTTAAACTTTCACCATTTGTGAAATTTTAGAGTTTATTTTACATTTCTGAAAAAATAATAAAAACAAAATTAAACATTTTTTGAAAGGTATTTTTTCAATCCTACTTGTGAAACGTGTTGAAAGACCTTTGACGTGTTCAATTTTGATCCCTCGTCCCAACACCGAGCCCACTATAAAATCTCCTTCCCTCGAACAATATATCTCATCGTACCTTGTTGTGATTACATCATTTTCCGTGTTCTCACTGGCTTCCTTCAATTTGCCTTTTGGATTTAGGGCTCTAAACGTCTTTGTTAGTAACAAGCAGTTCAAGGTTACAGAGGTGACCGATCGAGACCGAGCGGGAAGGAAGTGGTCCTCGATCGAATCGCAGCGCAGGGCTTCTTCTCAAGGTTACAGAGGTGACCGATCGAGACCGAGCGGGAAGGAAGTGGCCCTCGATCGAATCGCAGCGCAGGGTTTCTTCTCGCCATTGCGCAGATCCACTATTGCCATTCTTACGGTGGTAGTACATTTCAAATCTTCTTCACTTCCTCCATTTGTTTGCAGAGTTCTGAAACCCTAATCCAGACGTCCAAACTAGATTCTCCGAGAAACACTATGGTCGCGCATTGCTGTCTTAAACACCCTGTTCATGCATTGCTTTATATTTTCTCTTTATGATATCTCCCTCTGATTTTGAAAGACTTCGACGAAGTACAAGGGTTTCTATGAGTTTTTTGAATAACACATGCTATATTGTTTTAGCAGATTAAAGTCTAAAGATTCTAGAAATGAAGGAGAACGCCACTTACCAGGAGGAGCTTCCCGACTACGAAGAGGAGGGAACTGCCCCTGATCATGTTGCTTCGAAGGGTGCAGCTGATACAATCAAGAAGTAAGTTGTAAGCAATTCTTCTGTTTCAGGTGTCTCTGATTTTTGGATAAACCTTAGTAATAAGGGTTACTTCGGACAACTTCATCTAAATATCTCGTAATTAAAATTTCATTCATTTTGCACAACTTCTTCTTGTTCTGTGGAAATTAGAGTCTTCCAGAACTAGCCAATCCTTATAGATTTTAATGTTCTTTTAATGTAGCTCCTGAGGTATTTTGAGATAGCCGCGGTGCTTGTGACACTGCCATTTTGCACAGGCCACTTAATGGAGATAAATATGGCAGAAGAGACCTGTCCTGGGTAGCAATCAGATAACCTGTTCTGAGAACTCCTCCGTTTCGGTAGCAATCAAATGTTCTGTTCTGGGAAACCTGCCAAGGCGAGAACTCTAACAGAAAAGCAGATTGCTAATACAGCATTAAATAATGCCCAGAACAACATAGGGCAGGACCATTATTTTACATTGATTATCCGTGTGATTCAGACACAGATTAGATCAGATTAAACACAACAAGATTCTTAACACATGAAAACAATTTCAGAAAGAGGAATAAACAATTTATTCAACAGAGCAGTACTATACATAGTTTAGGTAAATAAGTCTACAGTTCAGCATGTGCCCTGATTCTGGTATCAAGATTACAATCTCTTTACTAATCTGCGCTTTGTTATGACAGAGACCTTCCTTCCGTCCTATGAATGTCTTCTCCCTTCTATCTTCAGGGAACAAAAGCCGCCCCTCCCCACCTCCCCAAAACCAAAAATCTCAAAACAGAAAACAAAAGGGCAAACTAATCGAAACTGAAATTTTAAAACTGTTACATTCCAAAACTACTACATTCGAAAACTGCTTTTGACAACTCCATTTGCCAATGTGGCCTCAATGCCACGTGGCTATAACGTGTAGACAGATCAAGAAACCTCGTGCTGCAGTCTGTTAAATACAAATATGAGCAAATCTGTCTAAATTATAATTTTTTTAAAGACAATACCGAAAAGCAGCATTTTGTGGGATTTTCATTGGCACACGTTGGTTGCCAGAGTGGCTCTGCTATGGATGAAAGAAAGTGTGCCTACTTGGCATGTATGCAGAAAGAGTTGGAAGCAGTCCAGCTAGAAGACAATCTAGAATTCTTTTGGCATTTTGAGGAGACAAGAAAACTTCCGAGGGTTGCATCAGCTCTTCACGGGCGGCCGCTGTGAGATAGACTCGACTTCAAAGCTCTAACCAGACGTAGAACATTTCTTCCAAGATGACTCTGCCTCCCTCAACCACCTATAATGGATCTCTATCAGGTGGTGTCTTCGTTGCCTGTAAAATTGCAAGTCTTCAAGATGGTGGTCTACTTTCTAGACATGCATGCAGCTGTAGCAAGTAGCTTGCTGAGTACAATTATTGGAACCCCCAGGGGATAATCCACAACCCTTGATTTCTATGTTTCTCACTATGTTTAACGAATTGGCTTAACTAATTATACATTCGAAGAGTAAGGGCACAAGCAATGGTTGTTATCCGTTGTTAATCAAATGAATATTTAATTAGGCATATTACAAGCCCCTTTTCCTTTAAAATGCTTTTTTCAAAGCATAGGAAGAAAGGAGTATTTATTTTTAAATGCTTCATTTCTTCATGAAGCTTTTTCAACAAGAAAGTTTCTTCCTTCATTGAGGTATTTTTCCTTCATTGAGGTATTTTTTATTTGTTTGGATGTTAAAGATTTTTTACGAGTTGATAAAAAGAAGCAATCACAACTAGCCCCACCCGACTCAACCAAGCCAACAGTCTTGTCATTGGCTGATAAACGGACCCAAGGTGGTCTTCAAAATCTAGATGAGCTTTTGTAACTTTCCATGATAAACCTTAATAGCTTGGACTCTAATACAAGATTGAAGGGAGTCCTTAAATTAAGGTCTTTGTTTCAATAAATGATCGATGCCATGATAATGGAGGTAGTCCTATTTGTAAATCTTGAAATGCAATATGAAGTTTTTTCTTGGCATGGTTGATCTTTTGTTTTGGTGAAACTCTTATTTTTGGGGCTAGTGCTTTGATGTGATAACATTTTTCTATGGAGGCTTGAACTCATTTTTGTTTTATTTTTTCAATGCAATGTAAGGAAACTAATTAAGTGGATAGAGGCGTAAAGCTATGAACTTGTACTTCTAACCTTCCCAATTGAACTTGATAAATTGGTATCTCAAACTTATAGTGAAGATGTCGAGCTTCTCCAACCATTCAACCCCACTAATGACATCTTTTCTTTCCAAAGGTAAGGCATAAAAGCCTAACCTTGTGGTGAAATCTTGTATAATAACCATCACAATGTTTCCATTCAAGACATGGTATTTCTCTTGGCAAACCATAACTTGGAAATATTTAACTTGATAGACAAACAAGTTTAATATTTGGACAAGGTTAGTATCAACGAAATAGTGAGTACCTCTAGAATCTATTAACAATGAACACTATGACGTTACTTTTCTTGACATGACACTTCACCTTGAGAGTTCTTGGTTAAGTGGTTCCAGTGATTGCGACCAAATAAACCTTTGGCATGGACTCTTTTTCTTTTGATTTGGACTTGGCTTCACAAGTATCTTCACTCTTCAGTAGACTTCTTGATTCTTCTTCACTGTTTTCAACTTCACACATAAATTCTTCCAATTATTACTTTTTGTTGAGGTTTCTTTTTCTTTTTTCTCTTATTATGTTTCCCTTTATTTTCTTGTAATGTTGTCTTGTTTAATCTTATAATTTCTAGTCTTATCTTGACTGAATTGGTCCTCTTTCGTTCTATCATGAACTAGTGATTTGGATATTGCATTTGAGGGGTTTATACTTTCAAGGCCTGGTCCTTATTTCTCCTAGTTAGCATAGTAATAGCTTTTATTGACCACAAACTTTGCATTTTTCTATATGCACTTTTTGGATTGTCTCTTGTACATCTTTGACTTCATGTAGGCTCATCTTGTTTTGGATTTCAAATTTTAATCCACCACTATAGGGTTGGATCATGTAATCTTTTGAAATTCCAGGTACATCAATGGTGTATCTCGTTCATTCTCTTGAATGCTTTAGTTACTTGATCTAACCAAAATATTAGTTTGTTAAAATAGCCAACCTCTGGTTCCCCAAATCTTTGGAGAAGTCCTCAAGTATACGTTGACATAAAATAAGTATGCCCCAAATGACGATTTTTTTACCACAAATACCATGAGGGAGCAACACCCTCCAATTGTAAGGATGCAATCAATAGCATTTCTTCTAGGGAAGTTGGAGGGTTTATAACAAAATGTTTCTCCATTTTATTAACCCAATGAAGGGCATTTGATGGGTCCAATTTGTTATACTTTAGAAGTTCCATTTTAATATTTGTTTTCTAGCTGAAAGGAGATCTTTTATTCGACTTTTTCTGCCAAGACATTTTCTCTTAACTAGGATTAGGTTGTTGGTTTATTTCAATGTTATTAGAACTGGAAACTAGATTGAACTGATCGACCCCAAAAAAGTGAAAACAGACCAGAAAAAACCAAAAGAAAATCGGTCGATTGGAAATTACATGAAATATTCAAATTTTGAAAAAAAAACATATATATTCATGTGCATCCATACAAATCCAAACCATTTATACACAAATATGCAAAGTTTCTCATTTATATAGCAAATAAGAGTGCATATAATTGAAATAGCACTGAGTGCAATCCATCTCTATGTTAAATTTGGTAGCATCGACAGTCATTCTCCAATGAAAAGCCATATGGGCCTCCCTGAGGCTAGCCAAGGAGATTTGGAGAATCAACCAGTCTTGTGAGGTATTAACAAAAGTCACGGGGAACGTACAACCTCTAAGAGTCAAACCAAAAGTCAGGACGAACGAGATGCTTTATGATCTTGTGAGTCTAGCCAAGGCAAAGGCAGAAGCTTTGTAAGTCTAAGACACAAGTCAAGATGTAAGTCTAATGCAAAAGTCAGGGGGGACGTACAACCTCTGTGAGCATAGACAATCTAGTGCAAAAGTCAGGGGGAACATATAACCTCTGTGAGCATAGACAGACTAGTGCAAAAGTCAAGGGGAACATACAACCTTTGTGAGCCTAGTCAATCCTTGTGAGCCATGAGCAAAAGTCAAGGCATCTAGCAAAAGTTAGGTTGAACGTAAAATTTCTATGAGCTTGAAACAAACAATCTTTCTTATATTGCAAATGATGTAAATGTATTGATCAAGTGCGTTGGCACGTGTAACACTATCCACCATGAAGAAATTCGAATTGCCATGTATAAGAGTCAAGTTGAATGAGTTTTTAAACTCAATTTGTAAAAGGTCGAGTTGTATAAAGTTGCATAAGTTACATAGTTGCATAAAGTTGCATAAGTTGCATAGTTGCATAAAGTTGCATAGTTGCATGTTGCATGTTGCATGCATGACATGCATTGTATGCATGCATGTCATGTGCATGTTGAGTTAGTTCGTATGCTTTGCCAAGTCAAGGGCGAGTGTAACTGAAGTCTCAAGTCAAGTTCTAATTTTGAATTCATGTCTAAGATCTATTTCTAAAGTGTAAAGTCGAGTTATGAAAGCATGCATTCAAGCTTCTAATTCGATCCCTCTTCCTTCCTCTCCACGCCTTTATAAACATAGGTCGACCCCCTTTCTTCATATTGTGTGTTGTAGCGTAAGGGTGAAACAATATAGGGCAGCAAGTGTGTTTATACTGTGCTGGTATATATTAGTATTAAAAGGCAGTGAGTAGCAACAAATATAGGCAGTGAGTAGCAACAAATATAGGCAGTGAGTAGCAACATATATAGGCAACGAGTAGCAGCGTATATATCAATCCAGAAAAGACAAAAATTTAGCACTCAGGCAGCACACAACTTCTTCCACAGTGTTGGTCGATAGCATGAGATTATATCATCAAAGTCTCTCTACTTTTACATGTCACACAGTCTGGTCTAAGTCATCTTGGCAAGCTCATTTAAGAGCAAAATTCCATGGTGGATATTTGTAAGTGGTCATACTTTATATTTGCAATAAAAGGAGATTGTTTGTTGGGGTTTTTCTCCCTGTATAGCGTTTCCCTAGGGTATATGTGTTGTTCATGTTTATGCTTGTGGATCTACATAGTTCTGTATTGTTGAAATATATTAAGTTGGAATCAAAGTGTTGAAGAATTTAAAGAAATAATCTGCATATTATATCAAGCTCGATAATTTAACACTCTGAACCAAAATACATCAACAACGAGGCTTTAAATGGCCTCTAGAGTCCAGAAGAAATCATGCTACAACAAATAACTACATATCATCACGATCATTACTTATATTAGGATCCTCATCATAAATGTCACCTCTAAGCATTAAAATAAGATAGAAAAAACTTAACATGCCTAATAAGTGATTTTACTTGAGTGAAGGGTACATTTTTACTGGGGTCATGACAAAAGAGTTCAACAATCAATGTCACCAACATCGAGGTACATAGAGGGCTTGGTGCTCTTGGTTAAATGCTAGTTCCATACCCTCATACACGATAGAATCCAGTGGAAACTTTGCAATCCTGTCTATCTTGAAATCCTAGAAATTGTTAAGTTCGTTGAATTTTGAATGGGACTTAAATTATACTTTCTCCATATGAAGTCCAATGAGGTTGGAACCACTCCCAAACACCCTGAAACATTTAACGGTAATGTTAAAATTTTAAGTAAAAGTGACATTCTCCTTTATCTTTTATTTGATGAGAATGAAAGATAAAGGAGAATAAAAGATAAAGGAGAATGTGTTAATTTCTTAAAACTCAACAAACAAAAAAATTATGCCAATAATTTAACAGCTCAATATTTAATCTATTGCTGATATAAATTTTGTAAACCATGCAAAAAATTTACAACTAAGTTATTAACTTAAAAAATGCACAACAAAAGCAACCAGAAACCAAGCACATTAAAATATAGACACTAGAAATGCCATGGAAACCCCAGTGTGGAGAAAATTAGCAAAGGAGGGGCTTTATTGGCTTTAGAGGAATTATTACAGCAACATCAAAATCATAAATTTCTTACAGGAAATTTCTTCAGCAATTTTTCTCTCCTTCTCAACTAATCGGCCCAACAAATACCAGTGGTACGACCCAACTATTATAGGCTTGTACGGCTGCCGTATGACCTGGAAATTTTTGGCTTGTATAACCTTGAAATTTTCGACATGTACGACCCTCTTTGACTCAAACTTATATGACCCCTTTTTTGGCCCTTGCTGCTCTTGTGGTACGGCCCCTTGCTGACTGCTGGTATGGATCGTTGTTGGCTGCTAGTACAGTGTCCTTGTTGGTGCTTTCTTTGCCAACTCTCCCTTCAGCGGAGTTGACCTCTTCTTCAACCAAGCGCCCTCACTCTTCAACTCAACTCAATGTGTGTCCTCACTTTACCCTTAACCTCCTTTTATCACTCTCACTCACTTTTCCAAGAGTCTTCTAGAAGCCTTCAGAAATTCACTTAAGTGAATTATTAATTTCAAAAAGTCACTTTAGAAATCCGAGTGAAATAAAGCTAATAATTAAATACTGATCTGGGTATTTAATTAAGTGTCCTTAAGCATGCCTGGACACCTAGGCCAATGCTTAGACACCTTCTGAGCTATAAAATTAACACTCCCTCTTAGTGAGGAAGGTGTTATGCATCGCCCCCAACTTGTCCTTGAAGAAGAAAAACTTTCTTTCATCAAGGCCTTCGTGAGAATGTTTGCCACATGTTCACCTGTGGGCACGTATTGTAGCTTCACTGACCCTTTCTACACACAGTCCATGATGAAGTGAAATCGGATCTCTATGTGTTTGGACTTGTCATGAAACATTGGATTCCTAGAGAGCTTGATGGAGCTATGATTGTCACAGTGGATGACTGTAGTCTCCAACTCATGGCCAAACAAACCCATGAGCACTTTACGAAGCCAAATGGCCTCACATGTTGCTAAGTTAACGGCCATGTATTTTGCCTCAAAAGAGCTCAATGCCACTGACTACTGCTTCCTGCTGAACCAGGAAACAACTCTTGATCCCAAGCTGAAACAACATCTCGATGTACTCTTCTTGTCCACTGTGCTGCCTGCCCAATCTACATCTGTAAAGCTTGTCAGCTTCACCCCATCTCCTTGGATGTAACTCAACCCTTACTTGATCATGCTACACATATATCTCAGAACATGCTTCGTTGCCACCAAGTGTACTCTCCTCAGCTCAACCATGAACTGATTGAGTGTGTTAACTGCAATGCATATATCTTGTCTAGTGTTAACCAGATACATCAGAGAGCCAATCAATTGTCTATAAAGAGTAGGGTCGATTGCCTCTGATTTGGAAGCATCAATCTTCTTCCAGTTGGTCACCATGGGCGTAGACATAGGCCTGTAGTCCTGCATACCAAATCTCTTCAAAATCTCCACTGCATACTTCCCTTGTCCAAGGAAAGTCTGACCATCTTGCTGCCACACCTCTAACCCCATAAAGTAGTGCATCAACCCCAATTCTTTCATCTCATACTCCGAAGCAAGATCCCTCTTGCACTCTGCAATGAGCCTCTTTGAACGTATAAGAAATAAGTCTTCCACATACAACACAAGAATGAGTGGCTCGCCTCCAACTATGATGTAGTAGAGGTTAGAGTCTGCCTCACTCTTGTTGAAGCCCATCCCCTGCAAGTAGTTGTCTATCCGTGAGTACCACACCCTGGGAGCTTGTTTGAGCCCATACAAAGCTCTCTTCAACCTGTGAACATGGGAATCTCTCCCCTGCACCTCAAAGCCCTCTGACTGCTCAATATACAACTCCTGAATGATGCCATTAAGGAAGGCCATCTTCACGCCCATATGGTGGATCTTCCACCCCATCTCTACTGCAGTCGAGATCTCGACCCTGGCCGAAGTGTATCTCACCACTGGAGCGGATGTCTCATCATAATCGATTCCCTCCCTCTGAGAGAACCCCTTAGCCACGAATCGGGCTTTGAACTTCTTCACACTGCCATTTGCAACGTGCTTGATCTTATAGATCCATCTTGAGCCAATCACTGATTTCTCCTCTGGTCGGGGCACAACCTCCCATACATCATTCTTCATGATGGAAGCATACTCTTCCACCATGGCATCTCTCCAGACCTGCTGTTGTGATGCCTCCTCAAAGCTGGAAGGCCCAACCTCTAATAGCTGGCTTATCAGA
>ML784125.1:0-10563 GCA_009831015.1 Picea engelmannii | reverse complement strand
AAAAAACAAATAAAAAACACAAAAAATAAAAAGCCCTAATAAAAGATTCTTACCTATAAAGAAGTGATGGTTACCTCTGACAAGCGCATATCTGTATCATTGAATGAATTTGAGAGTGTTTTCTATTGCAAAATGAAATTGGGTGATTTGTTGAGGGTGTGAAGAAAGGTTTCCAAGCATTTGCGATAGTCTTTTTTGTGTGGGTCTTGTAATGAAGCAAACGTGTTCTTGGAATTCATTCATGGAATTTATAAATGTTTGGCAGAGGTTTGGGGTGTGCACTTCATTTTTAGCCATGGGCTTCAATTCTAGGCATGCCTTTAAATTTCTTACTCTGCCAAATAAATAATTGTTCATTTGTTGCTTGTTTGTTGCGTGGGCATGTTTTCTAATGTTTTGTTTGTTCTATTTTCTAGAATGTTTTTAATTTTTTGCCTATTTTGTGGTTGAAATGAGATATTTGACAACTAAAATTATGTTTTTGTCTTTTTTGTTTAATTCTATTGGAAAATTTTAAAGTTCATTTTGTGCTGTCTTGTTTTGAAAATTTATTGTTTAACAATGTTGGTTTGGTTATGCTTTTTAAAATCTATTTTCTTCGTTTTTTGAATATATTTCCGGTGTACATACTTTATTTCTAATTTATCATTGCATCATCAGTGAATGTTGTTGTTTTAAGCCAACCTAATACAAAAATGGATCAAGAATCTCCTCCTTCGATGTATGTTACAATTGTGGGTAGGATTATAGGAGGGGCAGAGTTAGCATGGATTTCCATTGAGAACACTAGGGTGATCGCCCTTTTTAGTGCCATCTTAGGAGTGGAGTTATATACTTAGAATAGACCTTGGGCCCTGGGGTTATGAACCAGAGGTTTCATAAACTATTTCACAGACAAAGTACATATGTAAAGGCAGACAAAAGCTCACAACAAAATTACATATTTATATAAAAATATATATTTGATATTGAATGATGAGTGATGATCATTTGAATTAGACTGGTGTGTAGAAATATACATGAAAAGGTGATAAGTCATGCTTTTTGAGGAAAAAGGGTGACTTCTACATTTACATTATTTGATAGTAATTGTTTATTTGATTATGGCATTATATTGGCATTATTTGAATTACAATGGTGTGTGTAAATACACATGCAAGGGTGATAAATCATGAATTTTGAGGAAAAAGTGTGACTTATGACATTTACATTAATTAATAGTAATTGTTTATTTGACTATGACATTATATCGTCATCATGATATCATGGTGGTAATGTACATTAGGTATATTGCAAGTCCTCTCCCTTAAATTCTTTGTCCTCAAATCATGGGTAGTGGAGATCGCTTCTTTCTCTGATAAAGGATTATTATGTGACTTCTATGAGTTGGGTGATGGTAAGGTTGATGTTGATGATCCCCTTCATTTATCGTTGATTTAGGCCTTGCTTATACATGTTGCTGACTAATCTCTTCAATGGATTTTGTAATAGATATGTGAATTTTTTAGTTGCAATAACTTGATCTTTCGGGATGATTGGTTCAATGAATGTTGTTTTATCAATTTCTGGTGCTCCAAACTTAGGTAGTGTTCTTTTTCTTTTTTTGACTTTTTGAGTTGTGCTAATAAAATTTGCTTATGTTGTGAGAAATTTCATCATCTTTTTTAAACAATTCTATTAATTGTAAACTTGTCTTCTTCCTTCCTATTTAGATGCTAACTTGTGTAGGTTTGTGAGTCCATGCAATTAATTTCTTTCATTGTTTTTGGAGTGCTTATCATAATAGATGGGGCATCGTGTGCATGCAATTTTTAAGTTTTTCCTTGCCATGCAAACTTCATGAATTGTTGTTGGAGATTAGTAGTATAAATACCTAACTTCATTAGCTATTAGATGCCTAAAATGTTGTCCATTTCACCTATTGGAAGATCCTAAAATGTAGATTGTAATTCAGATTATTTAATTGCAAGGAGACCTTATGGGATCTTCTTATTTTTGTAATCTAATGGCCATCTATGACTATAATAGAGAGATTTGTTGTGGGGTAAATGGAGAGATTTAACCTTTTGGCGATATCGATATCAATGAAATTATGCATACTGTCGTACTGCTATAATGCACTAGTATGGTAACATTACTATTTTTAGTAGCCCTTTTAATTCTAATATCCTTGGTTGTGACTTCCAGGTTAACGTTTTGAGGGATATCCTAGGCTGATTTTTCTCATGTCCTAGTGGCTTACATGTTTTATTTTTAGAGATTCCTATTATGGATGCTAGAGACACTTTTGGATTGGTTTCTTCATTACCATCTTTTGAGTTTTTACTTCCAGATTTCGTTTCTTTGTCTTTTAAATCTATGACATTGATCTGTACTTCATACAATATTTTGCCTTACATTGTGATTCAGGGTCCAATCTTCTTTGCAGTCATAACACTTCTTTTTTCCTCTTCACTTCTTTCCATGGGTTGTGTTATAAAGAGTTGAAGGCGTGTAACTAAATTTTTTATCCACTTTAGTAAATGAAATGTAGTTGTTCCTTGATATTTTTTTCCACTGAGTTTGGCTTTGGCTTATGCTTCTTCCACTTCTTTGTTCTTTGATAATCCAATTTCACTCCTTATGTATATTTTCAAGGTTGAAATGTAAATTTATAACGACCATAGAATCCCCAAAGATTTGGTTGGATCTTATTCCTTTTTCCCCTGCAAAATTCAGTAAGAGTTTGACTGCCATCAATTCTGCATAATTATTTGTCCCTGGTCCCAAGCCCAATTTGAGATTGAAAAAGTGAGCATCTGACAAATGAAGGACTGCTCCTCCTCCACAAGTTTGGCCATCATTTTGTGAGGCCTCATCAAAATAGGCCCAAGATCGGGAATGGTCCACCAATTCTTCTACTACTACGGGCGATTATTGAAAATGGCAGCATTTCTAGCCAGCCACGCACCCCAATTTATGATCAAAGGGAGTGCTTTTATAATGTTGTTTGATGGATTTGTAACCTAGGTTCTCCATCCCTCTTCAATGCTTTGGACTAGCTAGACACAGGCTTGGCCTAGTGCTTGTGAACATTCAGACCATATTTGTTTAACAAAAGGGTACCATAAGAAAAGATGTGGGACAATTTCCTCATCAGCTTTACAGAAAATGCACCAACCCGACCCTCCAGATTTTCGAGCTTCATCCTGTCTCATGTGGGGATTTTGTTTTTGATCAAACACCACATGAAGATGCGTGCTTTTAAAGGGCATTTTACTTTCCACACCCCTTTCCACCACCAGGAGGGGTCTTTGTAGGCGATTTATATTGATTTATGTATAGCCTGCTTTTGGAGTGTAGATACCATGAGGGTTGTGTTGCCATACTAATTCATCCTCCCTTTCTGTCATTCTGATATGCCCTAGTTTAAGAGCTCTTATATAAAAGCCTCCCTCAGACCAATCTGTTGTTCATCTTTCCAGGCTTGGCTCCAAACAATGGTTTTGGTCGTATTTGCAATTTAGTGTAGATGGAAATACCCAAATTCATGTAACTGACCTATGGTTTCTTGGGGAAGTATGTGATTTCTGCCATTGCCTGGCCAAGGGTTGGTGCCTATTCTGACTCTTGTGCCTTGTCCAACATGCCAAGCCAAACCCTCTCCTATCACCTGAAAATATTTGATGAGGGCTTTCCAGATGATTGAGCAATTTTTAGTCTCCTTTGATGGTCTTTTGATCCATTCTTCTACTGAGTCAGGGCTGATATATTTTTGGGTGACTACTTTTGTCTAGAGACTATCTATGGTGATCAATCTCCAGCTGGCTTTGGCTGCAAGGGCCTTTGAAAACATGTGTATACTTTTTAGACCCCAACCTCCCAATAATTTTGGTGCAACCAGGGATTCCCATTTGACCCATAGTAGGACAAAATGGTCCTTTGAGCCAACCCATAAGAATTTGAAACAAGTCCATCTTACTTTTTCCAGAGTGCCTTTTGGAATCCATGCTAAAGACATCCAATAAACCACGATGGCTTCTAAGACTGATTTGACCAGGAACAATCTTCCCGCTCTAGACAACCATCGAAAACTCCATGCCTTGAGTCTCTTTTCCAATTTTGCAATTAGCCAACACCAATCTTCCTTTTTATAATTATTTGGTTTTAAGTGAAAACCAAAATACTTTATACCTTAATCGAAAGTCAACGAATTAAAGGGAAAGATATCCTTATAATAGGTAGTTTCCACTTCATCCATGAGATGGGTTGAGAGAGTTGATTTTTGTGCATTGATTTGCATTCCTGTTGCCCTCCCAAAAAGGTTTAAGATTGAGCTTAATTTCTCCGCATCCCCCTTCAATCCACTACAGAAAATCATGACATCATCCACAAAGAGGAGGTGGGATATCCTTAAGGTGGAAGAGATAGATATTCCTTGGAATTCCCCTCTAGCTTTTGCTTCACCAATTGCTCAGTTGAGGCCTTCGGCCACCAAAAGGAAAAGTAAAGGGGAAAGAGGGCATCCTTGTATTAACCCTTGTTCAGCTGGAAAGAATGTTGAAGCTGCCCCATTTATGAGGACTGCAAAAGAGACCGTTGAAATACAACTCATAATCCGGTTAATGAAGGGAAGCTCGAACCCCAAATGTGTTAATAACATCATTGCCCCATTCGATTTAAGCCTCTTGAGCCACTCCTATTGCTTCATGGATCTGTCTACCTTCCAAGAAACCGAATTGCTCTTGGGACACATATTTCGAGAGGATGGCCTTGATCCTTCTGCTGATAACTTTTGAAACAACTTTGTAGATGCTGTTGCATAAGGAGATGGGTCTAAAATCTTCAAGGGTATGTGGGTCATCCTTCTTGGTAATAAGGGCTATGAAAGTGGCATTTAGTGGCACATGGATATGGCCATTTATTTGTGATTCCTCCACCACTTAGAGGATATTCTTTCTAATAATATGATAAAGTCCTACAAAGAAAACTGTGGCCCAACCATCCGGACCTGGGCTCTTATCTTTTTGAAAACTGTGGAGGACTTCTTAGGTTCGTAGGTTCTGTTACTTTTGCAGGCTTTGTTGGAAAGCCTGACCAGAGGGGTGGTTTCTTGCAGCTTGCGAGGGCGCTTGTGTTCCACGGTTAGGGCTCGCGACTTTGTAACTTTGAAAAGGCTTTCTACCACTGATATTGTTGATTTAGATGTAGTTTGCTGCCTATAAAAAGTGGTCAAAGTCTAACCTGCAGAAATCAAGGTCTATTTGGTGATGCTAGCGGAAGATAGGTGCAAAATGTGACTTTAGTACCAATTGTTATTAATTAGAGGGTTCATAAACTATTTGCACACAAGGCATAGGAGTAAAGGCACACAAAGCACACAACAAATTTATATAGAAATATATTTGATATTGAATGATGAGTGATGATCATCTGAATTATAATGGTGTGTATAAAATTTAAATACACACGAAAGGGTGATAAGTGATGCCCTTCAAGGAAATGGCGTGACTTGTCACATTTACAATAATTGATAGTCACAATTTTCCATTTATATGACTAATATGAATCGATTGTTATAATTATTCACTTTATTTCCTATTTATGTATGA
This sequence comes from Picea engelmannii, assembly GCA_009831015.1. Taxonomy (NCBI): domain Eukaryota; kingdom Viridiplantae; phylum Streptophyta; class Pinopsida; order Pinales; family Pinaceae; genus Picea; species Picea engelmannii. Next base: position 4,972 of record ML784125.1, on the reverse strand, counting down.
TAGACAATCCTACTATCAAGGCCATGAACTTGGCTACATTGGTAGAGGCTTGTTCCATGTCTATCGCATACAGCAAGACCGGATTTCCTTGATAATAAGAGATTAGAACCTTTCCACTTGCTTTCCTAGAATTTCTCATAAGGGTCTCATCAATATTTAATGTATAGGTGATATTCTCTATCCACTCAATTGTATGATCCCCCTGATTGGGGATGCATGAAGACTATCTTTTAAGGATGGCCATGTTAGATTGTGTGTGTGAGATTTGCTTTTCTTGAATTTCTTATAGAGTTCTCACAAATATTTATTTTTTGGTGGTATTCACAATCTACTTAGAAGTAAGGCCTATGTGAATTAGGATTAATTAGTTGATGAAAATTTTCTTCTTGTTTTATTTTTTCATGATTCTTTTCTTATCAGAACTTAGCGTAAGTTGCCGTCAACTATCTTTATTTGCTTGGCATCCCGATCACAATATATTATGCCAAGCTTTAGGTGGTGGTGTATGCCATGTTGACTTGGGTCCATTTGATAGTTACCCTGGCATAGACTTTCACGTCACTTTAAATGCTAGTAACAATTCCCTGGATTCTCTGTGTGGTCTCTAATTCTATGTATTAGATCCTCTACTAATAGATTGCCATGATAAGGTAACTTATGGACTATGGCTTTATATTAGTTACTTTCACTCTCCACTTATGGGAAAAGGTTGAATTTGAAGAAAAATTGAATTCTGCTGTGCAATTTTTTCCATATGACTAGATATTTCAGGTGACACTAACTGATGTACCTAGTGAATGCTATTTTTTTTAAAGGAAAAATGAAAATTGTATTTCACTTTATTTGATGATAAAATGTAAAGCTTATGATTCATTTGTTTAATCATTGTAGAGGGTATGACGACATTCATGGTTCGGGATTCAGAGATTTTTTATTGAAACCAGACATTCATCGGTCTGGGATTGGGCATCCTTCTGAAGGTAGAAGACTCAATTGTTTGTAGAGACTTGAGTGGCTTTGTAGTTTGTTTTTCCATTCCTTTAATGTTTAAAATTTAATTTTCATTGAATGTGAATTTAGATGCCTAGAGTTGATGTCTTTTTCCTAACGTAGTGCTTAAACTCATTTATGTTTTTTTTTTTTTAAATGTTGTCTCTAAATTTGTTGAATTGATGTTCTCGACAATTTAAAGTGTAAATTTATCAGTTACATTCTCTTTTGTGGAAAGAACTTTTGACAAATTCTTCTCAATTGTTTAGTAGATTATAGGCAAGTATTTGAAAAACGACAAAGTGGATTGTATTGAGCTATTTATTTTTGGGCATTTGGAAAGTGTAGTTTTTTTTCTCTTAATTATTGAAAACTCGCTGTATTGTTGATTTTTTATTTTGGTTTTTATATTTTCTTATCCAATTTCGTGAACCCTTTTTTCATTTTGGGTACCAACTCTTATGCTCTCATTTTTATTTTTCTTTTCTTTATAACCCTTGCAAGTTGCATCTCAAGGTCTTCTTATTCCAACTTTTTAGAGAAGTGGCTGAGGTCGTTTGACAACTCTCACTAGGAAAAGTTAAGGATTGGATAATGTTACCGTTTAAATCCACACTATGGTAAATCCACACCAGGGGTGCCAAAGTCCAAAGTCACTAAGTGTGGACCTAAAGGCAACTTGGAGGGGTCACCCACTGTCACCTCAATAACCCACTCCCACGCTTCAGATTGAGCAAATTGTCAACACAAGGGGGGAATCCCTAAACAACCAAGTCTTAGATGGATAGAGAGAGTTTAGGGGGTTTTGAATGACTTAGAGTTAATCTGATTTGTTGAGGTTTTAATTCCAGATTTTATGTGAGTTGAATTGAACCAATGGCTATGTAAATGATGGGATTCTTAGGTTCAATATTTATCTGGAAATATAGATAAAATGCTGATGTACATGACCAGATTTAATATATTCCACAATTACCCAAGGAAAACTATGTAGACGAGCAAGATATTTGAATGAGGGAGTAATTTTAGTCTTCCAAAGAGATAATTATGCAATGCAAATTTTAGGGCTGCCAAAAGGAGTCTTTTGGCCACAAACAAGAGATCTGGTGTGATTAATATGATGATATAAATGTTCAAATCTCGTACAGCCAACTGGTGGCAAACTTATGGCTCAAGAATAAGCTGAAAATTATGATTTATCAAGTCAAATTTTCTAGATTTTATTCCAGCCAAGAAAATGTTTTGTTTATGAGGTTTATAAAGGGTTGGAAATGAAAACTAGTGTCTATATGTCAATTGGGTTTATGGGGTCTCAAGAGCATTATCAAAAAGTGCTTGTTTCACTAGTTTTACAGCTGTTTACAGTGAAATAAAGCATGATACAGCCACTAAATTGATGCTGTTATGCAAATTCCAAAACTCTTTATCTTTGCTTTACTAAAGAAATTTTGATCAAATTTGGGGAAGAGAATGTGAATAACGGAAAACAATTGATTTAAAGAGATTTCTAATCATGAAAATCAATTCTCATTCAACATTTTCAGCTGTCTACGACAACAAGATTCCTTTTTTTGACTGGTGGAATCAAGAACTAGTCGGGCAAGTACTTGCTTGACGCGGGGTTGTGTTATTCGACTGCTACCACTATAGCCTCCAGGTGTGCCCACGATGCCCCATGCGTGACACGCAAGGTAAGCTGGGGTTTCAAATCGGTGACTTCACATAACGGGTGCCTTATAAGTACACTCCATCACTGACTGCCCTACACCCTGGGGGCAAGACAACAGGAATTTGAAGAGGCTACAATCCATCAATAAAATTGTCATAATCAAAATAAATTATACATGGATTATACTCTTCACAACAAACTTGAAATGATAAAAGAAGATCCTTTTTTGTATTTGGCATTTGAGTTTCAATACACAAGCTCCAATCTCCAAAAGCCAAAACAATAGTAGTCTATTGTCTCTTCAAACTTTCAACAACCATTACAATAGGAGGAGCTCATCTTAAATAGATGAAGAGCTCAAAACCTCCAATAAAATAATATTATCCATGTTAAAACCGTAACTAACAAGACAAAAAAATAATAAAATATTAGTGGCCATGTCACATGTACAAATCCCTTTCTACAAGGGTTAAAGAGTTGGGTCGATTTCCTCATGGAATTTGACCAAGATCCCAACGCACCCCTTCCTTTTTCTTCTAAGTAAGTCGATTTATGCTAAAATGAGCCAAATCCACCTTCAAGAGGCATGTGTGAACATGTAAGAGATCATCCAATGTGTAGGAAGTCTTCATGAGTCCATACGAAACTCTATAGTGAGCAAACATGCTGGCCAAGTGTAAATTGCCGCCCAAAATGCTCTATAACAGCTAGTCGACCTATTAAAAATAGTGCATGGCGCACTTTCCAAGTTAAACCAATGGCCCAACAACATGCCAATATCTAGCCAATGGCTAAGAGAGTCAACATAGTAGGTTTATGTGTCAAAATGTGCCATGCATGAAGACATATGTCAATAAATGAGTTCGACCTTGCCCTCAAGCCACAAAATAGTAATAAAATAATACCGATGCCTCCACATGTGCAAGAATGTAATGTACCTGATTCATAACCCTTTGTAATTGTACATATAGGCTGGTGAGCCATTGGAACTGAAGTGTAAATGTAAGTGTACATTTAGGTTGGTGAGCCATTGGCATTAAGTTTTGATGTTGCACGCATCAGAGTAGTCTATGGAGAAGTATTGTCAAGAACATGGTGCACACATTTTGTGTGTTGCGCGCACCTAGGTAAGTGCGCAAATTGCATTGTGTTGTGCACACTTGTGTTAGTGCGTGGGAATGATTGGATATGTATGAGGTTAGAGAGCCTTATGAGATTATGAGGCTAGTGAGCCGGGACGCAGATAGGCTAGCGCGCCTATCCATATAAATATAATCATGGTTATTAATATAATATTGCATCGCTGCGTGCAGTCAGACTTAGAGGAAAAGAGATGGGGGGCCCACTCCACCGAGAAAGGGAAAAGGGGGTGAGAGTCGTAAGTCTTGGGGAATATTTTATAATATTTCCGGAAAAGTGTAATGTTAGATAATTATTTTATCCCAAGTTCCTAAGGGTAGGGAACGGGTCACCAGGTGGCTTAAAGCTACTTTTGGAGGTGACAAGTGTCAAGTGGAAGGCATGCAATATATATTGTTGGCCTTAGTGTACTTGGGCATGATGGCATTATTGAATTATTGATTATTCGAGAATTTATGTTTTCAGGCTCTTGTGAGTAGAAGGGGGTTGAACTGTATGGAAAATCCGATTATTACCCTATCTGCACATAGAAGCTTGCAAGGAGTTGTGGGGTTGTAACCATAATTCTACGGTCGAGGGGTTGGGTTGACAGACCGTGAGCAGTCTCTCTGGGTGAGAGATTGCCTGTTGTGGAGTGGTTGTGAGACCCGTGAGCATACTCTCCAGGTGAGAGTTTTGCTGAGAGTTGTTCCCTAGTGCATTGGGCATTAGTAGTAGGGCTTGGAGACTTCTTGTTTGGCCTGTTGCTGGTAACCCTGGGAAGGGAAGTGAGGTAGCTGAAGGACTGTTGAGCAGAGAAGGGGCACACTTCCTTGGGTGTGATAGTTGCGTGGGGAATGAGGGACTATGGGCTAGTTGCAGCAGTGGGCAGTTAAGATTGAGCAATTCTGTTGAGTTTAAGACCTTAGCTTGTTACTAGGAACACTTTTACCCTGGTGGAGTTAAGCCCCAACCTAGGGGTGACTTGTTGCTGAAAGCTTATGAGCAACAAAGTTTATGGCCGGGAGGAATGTTGGGTTATGCGCGCAGTTGGTGACTTTCATAATAAGATAAGTGTTCCTTATGTGCTTGTCTTGTTTACTGTGTGTATAATTGTCTATGCTTGGTATGGATTAATTCTTGTATGTAGATACATATAAGTAATTGTTGTTACTCTGTTGTTTGAGTTAATTC
>ML784124.1:1020905-1043763 GCA_009831015.1 Picea engelmannii | reverse complement strand
AAAAAAAAAAAAAAAAAAAAAAAGAAAAAAACTGAGTTTTCCACACTGAGAGTTTTGATGGCCCAAAAAATATGGGTTGATTTTTGGGTATTATCCCCAAAGCTTCTTCTTCCCTACAATCGCTCTCTTTCAAAGCTAAAATGCTCAAGTTTATCACCATGATACAAAAAATTGACTACTCCTCCACACAAACTTTTTCAAAGCTTTTGTGCGTCCTCAGCAAACTTCACTACCAGCTCCAGATCCTGGGCGAACTCTACTTCCACGATCGAACTGTGAGTCCTCTTATGGAGAGCGTAGTCATCACTCAACTCTTCTAATCAACAAATTAATGCCCAATGATTCTTCAATTGCAGTCCAGATCTTCGCCCCTCTCCGTCACCAATTTACGCCACCTTCAAATCGCCCCCTTTCCCCGACAATTTTCCTCTCAGAGCCCTCTCCAACTCACGTTTCACTTTCTATCTCATGTTTCCCAGTGAAAAATTCGTTGGGAAGAAATTCTCCCAAACTCCACACTTTCGGACTATCTCTCTTAAAATCTCTCTTCACTCAATGCCTCACGAACCTCAACCTTAGCTCATGCAAATCGACTCAACTCACACCCTCTACCTCTGATACCAAATTAGAGAGACTCAACTCACACCCTCTACCTCTGATACCAATTAGAGAACTCACGCAAACATACAACACAAGAGACAAGAGGCGAACACACAAGAACTTGTTCCTTTCATTCGTCATTCCCTTGAATTTATACATGCTCAAATGATTTTAGACTGTCGATCAAGTTCATAGATCGAGAGATGAAATTAGTTCTTCTCAACTACCAGGTCAAGCCCATTTATTGTATGCTTATCTTTATAATCTACCTTGTTTACTTGGTTTCTTGATTAATGCTAACAACAACTTGTATGGAATTAACAAAAAACTATAGTTTTAAAACTATATTTTTGGAAACTTTGTCGTAATAAAGAATAAAGTATCATAATAACATTTACCTAAATTAATTTGGACATATATTAAGTTTAATAAATGATAAATAAAGTATAAAAACCAACAATTTATATAGAATTAGAAAAAATTACATTTTTGGAAACTTTGTCATGATAAAAAAATAAAATATCATAATAACATTTACCTAAATTAATTTGGACATATATTAAATTCAATAAATGATAAATGAAATACAAAAACCAACTCTGAAACATCAAACACCTTCCCTCATACAAAAACACAAATTTGAACCAAAGTCAAATGCCTTCCCTCATATATCAACATCCCATTATAAACATCCCATTAACATTAACATCATTAATGGCTTTTACCAACAAACATTTTCAATCACTAATTATACTAAACATTAATATATATACACACCACCATAAATCCATCTACCTCATAATCTTGTAAATACTAATTAATAAATCTAAATTTAATATAAATATAAAAAATTTAATATTAAAATTTTAATTACTAATTACATCATCCTAAACATTAAAATATTTACACACCACTATAAATTCATTTACCTCATAATATTTTGAATACTAATTAATAAATTTAAATTTATATGATCCTAAACATTAAAATATTTACACGCCACTATAAATTCATTTACCTCATAATATTTTAAATACTAATTAATAAATTTAAATTTAATATAATGTAAAAATATATAATTTTAAAGATTACATTAATTAATACATCTAAATTTAATATAAATATAGAAATTTGAACGTTACAAAGGAGCACAAATTTTTTTATTCTTAAAAATGAATAATAAATTTTTATTCTTAAAAATACATAAAATAATTGACTAACCGCAAAAGGAAATGAATTTGGCCTACAGTAAATCTACAATAATACCTTAGTCCATAATACCGCTTCAAAATTTTCAAATGAGAAAAGAACCAACACTGTAACATATGGACGCTATATACTAAATCCCTATAGTCCCAAACTGATAACACAAAGTTCTCAATAATAGCAAAATGGCATACACGGGTGCTCGATACCTTCTTACAAGATAGAGATAAAGAACCACTCCCTCAAGGATATCCAACTATGCTAGTAGATGTCTAGGAACTGAAAACCACTCCCTCAAGGATATCCAACTGTGCTAGTAGATGTCTAGGAACTGAAACAACCCCTCATGTTTCCCAACGCATTTGTAGTAGATGAGCTTCCCAGGTTCCTTTATGAGTGTCTTCTTTGATAACCTATCCGCCTCTTGATTGTCTTTTATGTATACGTGATCAAAGGATAATAATTGACACTGGTTGATTAATACCTAGATGCTATCCATCCAACAGTCCAATGAGACAACCTGAAGACGACCTTTCCTGTTTAACCAGTCAATGATTATCTTGGAGTCTCCCAGTACGTGAAGTTCCTAAATGGATAACCGGAATGCCAAGGAGAAAAGTGCCCACACACCAAGTAATTCGGCTAGGATTGATCATTAATCCTTATGACGCTTAGCTTTGATCATTAATCCTTATGACGCCTCCCGCTCAGTTGTTCAATCCATTTGTTGTTACCGCTCCGTCAAACCAACCCATCGTGCCTCCCTTGTCCAGAATAGGCACCTTAACTCGTTGAATAACCTCCAGAGGATTCTTTTTATATTCCCTGTATGCAAATAAAGAACTATGAATAACATTTGGAATCCTGGGAATGTGTTCATCAAAGACCAACCAATTATAGGTAGGAGAGTAGATAGATGTGAATTTTGGACTCTCCAATATTTGTAGCAGTCATTTAAATTATCCCCCACCTAGCTGCCAGTATAGTTGATAAACTTTTTAAAGAATTAAAATAATGGAGGAAATAAAGAATGTTAAACACCCTGAGAGATGAAAGTGATGACGGAAATCAATATATCTCATTAATAAAGTAATAATAAAGTAATAAAGGATGGACGATTACTTAAGTTCGACGGCACCGTATTTTCTTTCTTCATGCGAATTTCGTGTGAAACCTTGAACCACGTGAAGGTTTTAATAACATTTTAAATTTCTCAAATAAAATTTTAAAAAAATATATATTTTTTATATATTAAAAAATAAAAATTTATTTTTATTATATTAAAAATTAAGTTTTTTATACAAATTTTTGATTCAAAGTAAATTAATATAAAAATCAAAACAAAACCAACTATATATAACAAAGGTTGTATGGCAGCTTAGTCCCTGCTAAGTAAATTTGGAAATGGAGATGATAGTGGACACTCTATAATTATTGATGATGATGATTATTGTGAAACAAGAACAATATGTTAACTAGGGGCTAGTTTCATAGTCTTAAAAGAAATCAATTTGTAAAGATTTTAAATGAAAAAAATTAAAAGTGATAACTATATTGTTAGAAAGATTGGAATTCAAAGAATTCGACCTAGACTCATAAGGAATGAGGAAGACTTGTTGCTCCATAACACTTAGTTTATAGATTGACCACATTTTTACTTTAATGTTGATGTTGTATAGTTTTGAGATTAACTTAAATTTCCTTCCAATTAAGTTAAGCTAGCCAAATGAAAATTACATTTTAAAAATATTCAATTTTTCTTTTTGAAAATAAACCTTTCAAATTTAATAATATATATTTTTATATAATATTTATTATATTACATAATAAATATAATCTAAATAATATATTAGATATTAAATATAATAATAAATATTAGATAATAAATATAATATAAATATAATAATGCATAATAATAAATACATAGTAAAAAAAATTATATTTAGATGTGGTGATTGGTGAAATTCATTGATTATATAATTAATTCTATATATTGAAAGACGTGAAGGGAGCAATAACACTTCAATTTTATTGACCAATTAAAAATGAGAAACAAAAATATTTTTATTATATCCAAAAATATATATTTGTTTTACTATATTAAACATTACATTGCATACACAAATTTATGGCAAAAAACAAATTAATGTCACATCAATGTCACATTAAAAACAAACTCATTGCTATAATCCCATGGCAGAAACTAATAACACAATTTTTGTAAATATAACATATATAAATTTTATAATTAATTTTCAATATACTTTTCCTCTCTAAATTTTTAACTTATCAAGTTCTCTTAATTACCACCTTCCCTCAACCACTTTTTAATGATTTCACTAAAAATCCATATGCCATACTCCATGTGATTATGTCAACTACTACTTTTTAGTACTTTCATTTTAAAGGGTTCATACACCTTGATGTTGTGAAGAGTGTAGATTTATACACCTTGTGGTTGTCAAGAGTGTAGAATTATACAAGTTGAATGGATTCTTATATTACATATACATATTCTTTCATATACATTCATCTCATATATTTATTTATATATTTTTATGCATATATATTGATTGTTATAGTTTAAATGTTTTATGTTTTGGTTTTTTTTTTGTTATACTTTTCTTTTAATTTTACTCAAAAATTGGTGACAAATTGTGAATTCATGAATTCATTTATACATTTAAAAATGCAATTTAAACAATAATTTTTTTTGATTAATTGTAATTTCTCGCAAATTTATATTAATCAAAAAAAAAAAGGGCTAAAACTTAAAATAGTTATACCTTTGTATATATATTTTAAATATATCACTTAAGATAAAATGTAAATTGTATAAAAAGATGGACATTGGTTAAAATCGGTGTGGGTTTGCTTCAAACCTTTAAATCAAGGTACAAAATCATTTGAAAAAATATTACTTTCAAATATGTGACAGCTCATGAAAACAATACCTTCAAACAAAAATCTGATAAAGGTACTCTCACGTCATCTCACATGGAACTTGTGAAATGTGTAACTAAATACTTGTAAATATTTGGAACTTGTTTGATACTATCCACCTTTAAAAACAAAGGAAGATGATACACAACTTCTTCGGACTAACATTCATACTTCTCACTACCAAAAGCTTTCGTTTAACGCTATTAAAGAAAATGAAGACACGGTGATAGATCCGTGCAGGGTGGGAATTTGAAGACTAAACCATCATCAAATCAATTAACTTTGAAGGTTTGATAATTTGCATTATTAATTACTTTGACCATTTAAAAAAAGAAGAACGATTAGGATTTCCCCTCAAATTCCAAATCCGTGTCTGAATCCGTAAGATGCACACCACGAACTTACGAAGTTCGATGAGGGGGGGATAAACGTAATTAAAACCACCATCTATGAAATTCGTAGGTTTCCTGGCACCGGCGTCTATGAAAGCTGGTTGCGTGGGCTGAACGGTAATCTCTGAATGGTTGGTTAACATCGACACAACTTCTGACATTGCCGGACGCAGCGCCCATGAGCCTTGAGTGCAAAGAAGTGCAATTCTGATCACTCTTAACAGCTGTTCTCTTGGGTACTGCGCCTCTAATGATGAGTCAACAATATCCAAAACTTGATCATGCTGGTATTGATTCCAAGCCTGCATCATCAGCAAAATCATCAATACATGCTTTTGAATTCAGTGATTGTAAATGAACTTCTTATTATAATCATCAAACCAAACTTATCTAATAAACTAGATGCCCAGTGCCCACCCATTCCAAAAGAAGCTCCATAGAGGCATCCAATCTTGAATCCACAGACTTTCTCCCACTTACGATCTCAAGAACCACGATCCCATAACTGTAGACGTCAGCTTTTTCCGTTAATTGCCCTTGGATGGCATACTCGGGCGCAATGTAGCCTCTGCCGCAGAACAAATTTGTGGCAGCTATAAATAAATGCTTGGATTTGGCCATTGAGAAGATCTTCTCAGAATAAGCATAACTGAATTGCACAACTTACAATGTTAATAAGTCAATAATTGAATTGCACGACTTACATTGTTCCTCCCACTCTGGTAGAAACATGGGTTTCACCTTCTGGAAAGAACTTACCCAGTCCGAAATCTGCTATTTTAGGATGAAATCTGTCATCTAGAAGTATATTGCCACATTTGATATCTCTGTGTATAATGCGAACGTTGGATTCCTCGTGTAGATATGCAAGTCCGCGGGCTGTGCCGACTATAATCTTTAAACGATTTTCCCAACTCAAAACATTTCGTATCTCTCCTGTGGATCTCCAATAAAAGTTTTTGAAAGCCTCGACACAAATAATTGAAACAATACACATAATTTTTAAAAACAACTTGCATGGTGGGAAAACACACAGAATTGATGACAGCAACCTACCGAACAAATGCCTGTGAAGACTGTTATTTGACATTAACTCGTATACCAGCAAGCGTTCAAGCCCTCGCGTGCAACATCCGAGTAAATGAACAAGATTACGGTGACGGACGCTGGTGAGGAGCTTCACTTCTGTAAAAAACTCCTCCGCAGCTTCAGTAATCTGCCTTCCATTTAGTTTCTTAACCGCGACATCCGTGCCATCTGGAAGTCTTCCCTGCTCATCGATTAAATCATTATAATTAATCTGAAAGCATCTCTTCATTTGGACAAAACCATCAAATCCACTTTTGATATTATACCCTGTAAACTTCGCCGAATCCTCCTTTGCCGAGCATATTGTTTCTGTCAAAGTTCCCAGTCGCTTCTCTCAGAACCTCGTAATCAAAGAGAAATTGTTCGAAATTTCCCCTCGCAGCTAAATTCTCATCTGCGAAGAGCATCATAAAAACATTTTTATCATAACCGTCGAATATGACCAAGTTAAAGAAGTTATAAGAATTTAGCAGGGAAACAGCTATAATGCAAGGATATATAGTCACCTGATCTATCATAGTTCTTTCGATGTCTAATACGTCGATAGAAGAATAACAAGCACATCACCGCAACCAGAGCTGCTCCACAAATGCTTCCTAACAATATAGGCACTAGTTTCGATGACGATTTCCCCGACGACGGTGTTAAATTAGGCGATGCTGCGTTTAAAATGAAAACAAAGCAATCAACATACATGTTATATGAGAATCAAACAGCAAATAGTTGCTGCAAATCTAGAAAACTCATACGGGAAGTCTGGTTATCTGTGAAAAACGAGTAATTTGAGTAGCGCATAAAACAGCCCGCCTCGAGACCTCGACCTTCACGCTTGGGAAGACAGGTGAGTAATTGATTCCGAGCTTCCGTCAGGCATCCTTGGCAGCTACTAACGGTAAGGGTGGGCCAACACTGAGCGAGACCATATAAGGAGCCATCAATGGAGCCAGTCGCATAACTGTTATTTGCAAAAGCGTTGGCTATGAGTTGCCTGGATAAGGCAGTGGCTCTCTGAGAGAAGCTCTGTGGATCGCTGTCATTTGTGGAGGCACAGACAGCGGAAGCCCCAGGGTCCTCATCCTGACCATAAAAACTAGTATTCTCATAGCGGAGGAAACAACCGTCCAGATGAATCCGACCACCATTAGATCCGGGGCAGTTTTCCTTTACTTGAGTCTCCGCTGCCGTGACGCATTCTAAGCACTCGTGGGCACTTAAGTACTTCCGACACACTGCAAGACCATGAACAGGATCCGTTTTGCCAAATTTATTTTGCATTGAAGTAGCGAAGCCGTTAGAGGAGAGATTTGCGCGGAAGGATGCAAAAACAGCATCCTGATTTTCCTGAAACGCCGTGGCATTAACATACGAATAGGTTTGTTTGTCGCTGCACCCTTCGCCCACCAGTGCAGACTGGAGATCGTTGGCTGCCAGAACTACTGCAATCATTATGGCCACCAGAAATGGAGAATAGGCAACTTCGGCCATCAGTCCAGCCAAAAACCGGCCAAAAACCGATGTCCAGGATGGGATGGGATGGGATTGGAACGCAATGGCTACAAATTTCTCAATAAATTTCAGGTTGTATCGTCTTTAATAATTGTCACCCGCAGCGGGGTTGTTTAATTGTTAGTGCCGCTAAGAAATAAGCACAACATATGACACGATCACTAAGGGACCAGGGATGGAATCTGACGGGAAAAGGGTCAATTTGCCATATGCAGTTAAAAATTTCTGCGCCCGTCGACATTCATTCTTGCTTAAACCGGTAGAACGAGTATTGTAGTAATCTAAGCCGTAAAATTTGACGGGCTTTTCCAATTTGAAATTACAACCCCTGGGTGCCTATCAAGTGGTCACATCTGTAAGGAACACGTTAATGCGAAGAAGGAAAAACATCCACACACGGAACCTAAGGGATTTGATTTATAATCAAATCAGGTTCAAATTATTGCAGAGATTGCTTGCTTTTTCTTTACCATAACTCTCGGAATCGGACATTTCGGAGAAGTTTAATTATCTCCTAGTGATTTGGAATTCTAGCCGCATGCTTTGTTATTTAAGTTGACTTGTCCTCTGTTTCCATGGGCCATTTGGAATTATCGCCGCACGCTTTGACTTGCATTTTATTGTTTTGTAGCCATGGGCCAGTCTTTCGTACAAGTTGACATGACTGTTTAAAACCCTGATTCCATTGTGTTAACGTTTAAGTTGAAAGTGTAATTTCTTTGGAAGAGGGTACGATTATCGGCAGGTTTTTTGGCTGCCTGATTTAAAATTTGGCCAGATTCAGGTCTATTTTTTGGCCTGAAAAACGGAATTTGTGAGGGAAGATTGCTCTCCAGTTAGCTTACTTCATTAGAATAAATGATTTTAGTCATGCTAAGTAGTGAGTAAATTAATGTATCACAATTTTGTTGAAAAAGTGTCTACTAATTTTCCATGGGGATGCATGCATGCAACTTTTTTGGATAAAAATAGAATGTGCATGCATGCACACTACAGTGAATAAATTGTGTAACTATGTGATCTATTTATGATAAGTTCATGTAAGTGTGTGATAGATGTTATATATACGAGCATACCCATAGAGAGGAGAGGAGAGGAGTGGAGTACTGTGTGCAAAAAGAGAGGAGAGGATGGTTGTACAATTGGCTATTGTTATTCTCCCTTGAATAATAAGAATATTGATTATCATTGTCCTGTGGTTTTTTCCCGTATTGGGTTTCCACGTAATCATTGTGTCAATTGTGTGATTGTTGTTGTCTTTGGTTTGTTCTTGGTTCTATTTTCTTTGTCTTTAAAATCTTGTTATGTTTAAGCTTTCGCTACCTAACAAGTGGTATCATAGTACAGAGTTGAAGGATCTGAGAGTGAAGGAGAAAAGAATCTGGTCAGAGCGAAGTTAGTCGAGCCGAGTGAACTTGCGTGAGTTCAAGAGAGGGATCTATGTGAGTGGATCGACGTTGGATGGATTTATTGCATTGTCGCAGGTTGTCCCTGTTAGATAGTGTGACAGTGACAGGCACACTTGAAAAGTGTCGCAGGATACCCTTGTCTAAGGTGCGACACATGTGGATAACCGTCGCTCTATGGATAACCATCGCTCCACACGATTCAAGAGTTCTAAGTTTGAGGTGGAGAAATTCATCGGTTAGAATAACTTTGAACTATGGAAGATAAAGATGCGAGATATGCTCGTACAACAAGGCAACAACAAGAGCGGTGATGGTTGAGTCACTCTGAAAGAAAATAAAAAAATATTTACCTTGGAGCTGTAAAAATGATTGATTCCATGTAAATGGCCATGTGTGTTGGGTTAACCTCGACTCGTCGAAAGAGTTAATGAGTTAAATATGTTTTTTAGGTCAAAACACGTGGTTTTCCGGTTCCATATTTTTCGGGTAGCACGTGGTATTGTGCCCATGGATTGCATGTAATGAAATCTATAAAAGGCTTGGTGAACTCCATTGTAAATGGACCTGGAGCTAAGCGATGACGGCTTACTTGGCCAGCTTGGTCAGATTTGATCAAGGGAATGTTCATGTTAAGGTGGAGCATTGAGACTCTGGTGTAAAGTCCCTAGAGGTGAGCGGAAAAGGTTCACTTGGGTCGACTTGGCTGGATTTGGTCAAGATTTTTTCCAATGCAAAGTTCGAGGTCGAGAAGTTTGTCCAGGTTAGAAATGTGGGTCTATAGAAATGTTGATGTGTTTTAGAGATGTAGTGAAATGAACATTAACAAGTCAATCAAGTGTTTGAGAATATATGATGAAGGTAGGTTCATATCCATGGAACTTGAAAATTATTGCAAGGAAGTTGGGATCGAAGGGGCATGTTCGGTAATGCCAAGTTGCGGCAATAGTTGTGGGCATAAGCGATTGTGCTATCTGGTAACTCAATCACCATCGGTTGAAAAATACTAGAAGATTTAAGAAGAGGTATGAACATGTCATCTGGTGATAACTCAAATGTGAAATTGTTTGGTTGTGATGCTTATGTTTTTATCAACATTCTAAGTAAGAGTCAGATCAAACAAGTAGATATTTGATATGGTGATGATGTTAAGGGATGCAGAATGTGGGATCCTACTTCCCAGATAATCATCATGGATAGAGATGTAGTGTTTGATGAATCTCCTTTTATAAAATCAAACATAATAAAAGATGAAAGGTTCAAAGCATGACTGGTAGCAGAAGGGTATTTGGAAGGTATTGATTTCCATGAAAGTTTTTTATTAGTTGTTAAAAGATTGTTTCTATTCATGTTGTGTTAGCACTAGTTGTGTTACTTGATCTTGAGTTAGTACAACTAGATGTTAAAATTGTTTTACATGGAGTTTTTAGGAAAAGGGGATGTATATGGAACAACTAGAAAGGTTAGTTTATAATCACAACAAAAGATTTGTTTGAAAACTCAGGGATCATTGTATGGCCTGAATCATGCCAGGAAAATGGTACAAGATGTTTGATTCCTTCATGGTGAGCCAAATTTTACAAGAAGTGAGTATAACCATTGTGTTTATGGTATATTTATTATCTTGGCGTTACATGTTATGCTTGTATAAAGCACAAGCACGTTTGAGATCAACAGGTTGGATCAGTTGGTTAGAGCGTTTGTTATGAAGGCTCTGAGAGAAGCAAGATAATTCTTGGGCATGGAAATACACAAAAACTAGAAATATGGTAAGCTTGGTTATCACAACAGATGTATGTGGTGAAGATACTCAAAAATTTCAGTATGAATAATGTGAAATCGGTAAAATCCTTTTGGCTTTCCATTGTAAGTTTTCTTCAGGTTTATGTCCTAACCAATGAACAAGAAAAGGGTTATATGTCTCAAGTATTATATGCAAGTAGGAATTTTGATGATTGTGATGAGAAATCGTCAGCATTTCACATGCAGTTGGTGTTGTCAGTAGACACATGGCAAAACTAGGTGAAGAGCATGGAAATGAGTGCTTCAAGCACATAAGCACAAGTATCACCTACAGTGGTTGTAGTGATTTAGTCTATGGTTATGATTCATGAGATTTGGACAAGAGGAGACCTACCTCAGGTTATGTCTTGAAAGAATGCAAGGATCTATTGGGTAAGTTTGGACATGTACGGGATGAGGTGTTTTTTTGTGGTCAAAGTGTTGTGCATTTGACTAACAATCCAGTGTATCAAAATAGGAAAAGTGCATTGGTTTATAAGACATGTTACTGATGGAGGAAGAATGGTGGATACTGGAGTGAATCGTGCAGACATGTTCATGTGACAATACTGTTAGAGAATTTGTGGACCTGCGATGGTGTTTTTCTTCTCTTGGATTGTAGGAAAGGTGATGAATTAATTCGGGCATGATATATCAGGTAAATTGTTGTCAAGGTGGAGATTGTTGAAAAAGTGCCAACTAATTTCCCATGTGGATGCATGCATGCAAATTTTTTGGCTAAAAATAGAATGTGCATGCATGCACACTACATTAAACATGTTTTGTAACTATGTGATCTATTTATGATTAGTTTGTGTGATTGTGTGATAGATGTTATATATACAAGCATACCCATATAGGTGAAAGTGCAATGTAGCAATGAACAATACAGTGGAGTGCGGTGTGTAGGAAGAGAGGAGAAGATGGTTGTATGTCTGTGATTGGATATTGTAATTCTCCCTTGAATAATAATAATATCGATTATCATTGCCCCGTGGTTTTTTCCTGTATTGGGTTTTCATGTAAATCATTGTGTCAATTGTGTGATTGTTGATGTGTAGTTTGTTCTTGGTTCTATTTTCTTTTCCATTAAAATCTTGTTATGTTTGTTCTTGGTTCTATTTTCTTTTCCATTAAAATCTTGTTATGTTTATGCTTCCACTGTCTGACAAAATTCTCCTTAAAAGGAAGGGGTGGATATTGAGAAGACCACTACATAGCATGGGCATATGGGTGATGTCAAAAGTATGCCCTGCCCTATTATTTCGGTGAAAAAGAATGCTAAATTATTTTGATGATTATGATGCTACAAAATAAGAGGTGTGTTTTTTATGACAGATGAATAATTGATAGAAGATTCAATTAACAACTCCATGTGTTTCTTATTCATTTGTAAGTAGATGATAATCGTGTCCATTTCAACAATTTAATCATAAATGGGCGTACAATGGGAGGAATATTGGATTAACAGGGAATTGAGGTAATTGTTATGTATTGGGACATTTTCATGGGCAAGTGGTACAACTCAATTAGGTAACTAGTACAATTCAATCATAGAGTGACTCAATGAGATGGGATCACTAGGCTAAAGTGCACAAAAATAAAATAAAAAAGATGTTGGCTCACATATGTGCTATAATTGATGGTCATTTGAGTTGCCCCATCTTGAATGACAAAGTAACCTCTTCACAAGATGTTAACACATGCATGCTATTTGTAAACATTTAATGCCAACACTCTAATACCTTGAGTTTGAGTTGACAACAAAAAATTTCTCCAACTAAAATCCATTCATTTAATACCCATGTGATTGTTAGATGATTCTCCTTCAATTAAATCTAATTTAATATCCTTAATTCTCCTATCGAAGATATAATCCAAGTACCTTCCACTATTTCTAATGCCACAAAGCAACATACCTACACCATTTTAAATCAATCATCTTCTAGTATGTAGATTCTTGATAACATGGTTTGTAAGGAAAATATGAAACTTGATCTACTTACATCCATGTATATGTAGTTTAGATTGTTGAAGAGCCTCCACACATTTGATATGAATTGATTGAAAATGATTTGCAGATTTTGGGATTATGTTTAGTATCACCCACATTGTAACATCCTCAGTTTTAATTCCCGTAAATTATAATGTAATTGTGCAAATGAGATTTACATCGGTGAGTTGATATGTTTAGGCCGAAGATCCTATATAGATTAATGTGGTCGAGCACCGAGCTATGTATTTTGTACATTGTAATTATTAATAAAAGTGAATCATTGGTTGCGATACGAAATAGAAAGTAATGATGGGGGGGCTATGATTCTACAAGAGAGGGGGCTAGCGGGGGTCTAAGGGGTTACCCATTTCTATTAATCTAAGCCATTTTCATATTAATGTTTATCTCTTTAGAATTATCAAAAGACATATAAAATGCATGTAAGAGTGGTTGTTGGGAAATGTCATCTCACTAATTTATGACAACATGAGCCAAGTACAACCACTTTTTGGAAAATGTGAGAGTAAAACTTGCATGAGAAAAAAATGAAATTTGAGTGGCTTTTTGGGACAATTTTTACATTTTGATTTTGAGTAGAAAGAGAGGAGTTGGGTGCTAGGAAAGAGTACCAATTATGCTATCCATGGAAAGATAACTTGTTGGGATGAGTTTGATGGTGAGAAAGAGGTTGTATGCCTCTAATTGACATTTCATGTTGAGGAAATGAATCAAGAGCCTTGAGAAGGATGTTGTGAGCACTTCAACATAACAATTAAGATATTTCCTCACCAACAATGTGCACTGGAGCCTTGGAGGAAAGTGGGAAGGTCTTAGGGACTACGTGGCAAAGAAGGGGGATCTCATTCCTTGGGTTGCGCAAGTTGAGGAGAAAGAGGGGTTTTCAATTGCTAAGTGTGGAGAGTGGACATCCAAGAGGGACGTAACTCCTTATCGACTCATAGCCTAATCTTAGGGGTGCCTTGTTGTTGAAATAAAATGAACAACAATCATATGGTTGGGAGGAACATCCCTTGTATGCATCTGGTTGGTTTCCCCAATAAAAGATAAGTTCTCTACTATGTTTATTATGTTAATTTCTTTTTGTAATTATTTATTGAATCTTGTATTTGTTGTATAGTTTCATTCATGGGTTTTTATAATTGATGTTAAATGCATTAGAAAATTAGGAACTTCTACCCCAACAATAATCTTGTTTTCATTTAAGGCATTGTTGCACCCACAACAATTTCCATTTAATTTTTCTACCTTAGGAAAATTCAATGGGACCCCCCCTCCTTACTGAATTTTTTCTTGACCTGATACCTAAAGCAAACTCTCTTCTTAGGTTTGGATATCATGAGAAATGGAGGTTTTTACTAGCCTTGTTATTGGTCACCAAGCATTTTTGGTGTTCCCTAAAACTCTCATGTTTAACTCGTCACAAGGGCTTAATCCAAACTTGCCAAGCGAGTGTAAATCTTCAACCGACCAATGTAATATTTCATACACAAAACCCTTACCTATGTTTCTCATTTACCCTAACCCCAAGTACCCATTCACGCTTTATAGAAATAATCTTTTGGAATCTCCTTAACGAGTTCTCTAACTTGACTATTTGCCCGCAACCCACGAAGCGCAAGCTCGTGGGAGATTTTGTGCTTGAAATTCATCGAGAATGCCTATCTACAGGACGTCACGACTACCCATGACTACAAGGCACATACCTTCATGTAATAATTCTTCGTGGATATTCATGCAAACTCAATGAAAATAATCCTTTACCTTCCCGTGGGTCGCTTTCCCACATAACCCACAATCCTCCTTCGTATAAGTATGATAAGCTTAAAATGGTATCCAGATACTAAGGTTGACCAAACATATGAAGTAGACCCCGTGAAGTATCTCATATTCCATGGTATTATCCATCGATTGATTAAATTGCACGATGCATTTTGCAAGGTCTCATGGAGCCATCGATGCGGAAAATATTGACCTAGCAACTATGACAAAATATTTCCCACATCCGCAAGCCACGAACAACGAAAGAAACAACCTGCAAACCTGCATCCCAAAAAGAGTGCTTGATCGTGTGCTTTTTCCCACCTTTGAAATAATTACTAAAAATTAAGTGCATTAATACTTTGACGGCTAACAGGTTGGGCAAAGGGTCGAGACTTGATCATTCACATGATTTGCATTAATGGTTAGGGGTATACAAACACTAAGTATTAATATGTCATATCTCTTAGGACATTGCTTACTATTTGGGAATTAAAGTTGTGTGTTTGGTAAACCTAAATGAAATTACGTATTTGTGGATGTTATATGTTGGAAGAAAAAGGAAATGTCTAAAGCCACAGGTCATAGAGCTAGAACCCCACATTCAACCATGGCGCCTTGAACAAGCAGTAAAAATTCTATGACAATATCAGAGACTGGCCATAACATCGGCCTCCAGGGTTTCTACACATGGAAAGAGATGTATAACATGTTTTATAATGGAGAGTTCCCAGATAATGGCCTAGACCTCAAAGTATATCAAAATATATAGAAAAGCGACAATCATTCCATCATTGCACGCCCTATGATCCTACCTTACAACGAAGTGCCCAGATGGGCTTACAAGAATGTAAACACATAGGCATAGACCATCACCAACAAAATGGGGAATGTTATAGTGCTTTTGAATCCCAACAATTTTCACAAGATTTACAAGTTGTCAAAGCCATTGGTATTTATAAACAAGGGATTCATGGAAGACTTCACTACAGAAAAGCCGAAGCCACTAGATATCATTTAGAACTAGTGGGACAAGGAAACTCCCTTTGTCTCCAAACTCGGGAGGGTATACAATACCCATTATTTCAATCCACTGTATTGACTGCTAATTGTTATGATTTTCAAACTGTATGGGGAGGATAATTACATAAAATTTAAGCAGGCATGGACAGTTATGGCTCATGCAGTGGCGGAAAAGGGAGCGGTGTTCAACTGGGTAACGATCTTATCGACCAACATCTTCCTCAACATCCAAAAACCTGCAAAGGAACTCAATTTTTTATATGTATGACTTTATTATTGATGTTATTTGTGCATATGTCCCTACTCAAGAGATGAATTGGGATTGGATTCTGGAATCACTCCTTATTCATGTATATTGCTCTGAAATCTAGACAAGTCAATATCACGAGTACTTCTATCAAATAAATGATTATTTTACAACATCACTGTATCAATTTTTTTTCTTCCATACCTTGTAGAGAACATTGATAGAGGCACTATAAACCCTGCATCTTATAGGTCGAAAGAACAAAAAAATGTCTAAAGTTGCAGGTCACAAAGACAGAACTCCATAGTCAACCATGGTGCCTTGAATAAGCAACACATATGCTATGACAGTATCAAACACTGGCCATAACATCGGCCTCCAAGGTTGCTACACATATGAAGATATGTATAGCATATTTTTTAATGGAGACTTCCCAGAGAATGACCCAGACCTCTAAGTATATCAAAATATATAGAAAAGCGACATTCATATCGTCGTTGCACACCCTGCGATCCTACCTTATAGTGAAGTTACCAGATGGGATTACGAGAATGTAAACACATAGGCATATACATCACCAACAAAAAGGGGAATGTTATAGCACCTTTGAATCATGACAGTTTTCACAAGATTTACAAACTGTCGAAGGTGTTGGTATTTCTGAACAAGGGATTCGTGGAAAAGTTTTCTACAGAAAAGTTGAAGCCACTAGAGATCATTCGGGACTAGTGGGACGAGGAAACTCCCATTGTATCCAAACTTAGAAGGGTATGCAATACCCATTTATTCAATCCACTATATTAGTTGATAATTGATATGATTTGTACACTGTATGGGGAGGAGAATTTCATATACTTTAGGCAGGAATGGACAGTTATGGCTCATGCAATGGAGAAAAAGGGATTGGTTTTCAAATGGGCATTTATCTTGTCGACCTACATCTGCTTCAACATCCAGGAGACCCGGGAAGGAACTCAATTAGGTTTTTATATGTCTTCCTTTATTATTGATGTTATTTGTGCGTATGTCCCTAATCTCGAGATTAATTGAGATTGGAATCCTGAATCATCCCCTATTCATGTATATTTCCCCAAACTCTGGACAAGCAAGTATCACGAGTACTTATATCAAATATGTGATTATTTTACAGCACCACTGTATCAATTGAATTTCGACCAAACCCCGTAGAGAATATCAACAGAAGCGCTAGAAACCTTGCATGAAATAGTATATTGGTACTTGGAGAAGAACTACACCTACATTTGTGTGTATGGATGTAATGCTCCACCACATCTATTACCCAGGTATGTTTCTGATAAACTTTTGGCTCTATAAGTGGCATACCAAATAGTGGAAATTTGCGTAACAACTACCCTATAGATTGCGAACAAAAGGAGCTAGCCCAATTTCCCAATCAAGTTGGGAAAATTCATGCTAAAAAACCTCCCCAACAAAAGGAAGGAGGTCTTAGCTCTTAAAGAGATGATTTTGTGTATAGGAACAACAAAGAAACACAACCTCATAAATGTCATGTATAACCACTACAAGGCCGTGAATATGGTGCCCCCCTTTGAGCATGAAAAAAGGGAAGAAGAAGAAATATTCCATGAGGCTAGATGATATGAAGAAGTTTTGACCCACATAGCAGGTACACACTAGGTTGATTCTTTTCTAGAAAAACAAGAAGAAAATAAAATCATGTTTCATCAACAACTGCAGAAAGTAATAAGGGACACTCAGGAGAATATGGATGCAGATAAAAGAGATTGGAAGGAAAAATAAGAAGAAGAGTTAAGGAAATTATTTGATGCGGAAGAAAGGTATAAGCAAAAGAAACAATCCTGAAAGATGAAAAATCCCACAAAGTCATGAAAGATGAAAAATCCCACAAATTTGTGGAAGATTCACGTGCCCGCAAGGACGAAGAAGACGAGAAAGGGATAAACAAAAGAAATAATAGGAAAAAATTGCTCGAAGAGATTGAGGAAGCCCACAAATTGACAGAGAAAGACAAGGTTGTGGAAGATGAAAAAATCCTGCAAATCCACAGAATATTCACATGCCTGCAAGGTTGCAGAAGACGAGAGATCTCACAAAGTCACAGAGGATGAAGTTTCCCATGAAACCACGAAAAAGAAAAGAAATATGCCCAAAGAGTTTGCTTGCATAGTCGATGAGGAATAAGAAAGGATTGCAACAGAAGCACGCTAAGATAAAACATTAAATAGGAAGAAAGAGGAAGAGAAAATAAGTGGATTGTCTACCCCGAGATTGACCAAAGAAGTGCCATTTTTAACCTCTCCCCTGAACCTAGGGACCCCCCTGAATGCAATACCATCCGAATTTTAATATTCATCCCTAAAGTTGTTAGAATTCTATGATGAAGTAATTGTTGTAGGGGAGTTCTACTATAGAAATTCAAAATAGAGTATCACAAGGAGGCTGTCAAAACGAAAGGAAATAGGGGGTTACCTTTGGATAGAAAATATCTAGAAGAAACATTGACTAGAGAATAACTAAAGAAAACCCGCAGATGAAAGTGGTGGAAACAACAACAAAATTACATGCGTTTTCAAGTGCAAACACTGTCATAGTCAATGAACTCAACTGTAGGGTAGAAGAGTATAAGTGCAAAGTATCGGGCCTAGAGAAATAACTACAAAAACAAAAACATGAATTCTATGTAAAAGTAGAGGAGACATTCAAAAATATAACATTAAACATTTATAAATAATTAATAAATAAATAAGCAAAAAGACGTAGTCTTCATAAAGAGGCGACGATGCATCCCGTAGACTATGGGTCCATTCATTGTAAACATCATTCTTAGTCATTTCAATCAATCAACATATATTATTTTATCTCATAGAGTATATTACCGAACATTTATGCTACATTAGTAATTTACTTTATATATGAGATAAAATAATATATATTGATTGATAGAAATGAATAAGAATGATGTTTACAATGAACGACCCCGATTATATTTTCACCTCTTTATCAAGAGGTGGTGTCTTTTTAATTATTTATAAACGTTTACTATTTTATTATCCTTATCTTATTTTTATATACATAACACTGCAATCCTCTTCAAAATTGTTTTTTCCTCAAAGAAAGCATATTACTTTCAAAATATCCTCCAAGCCATTCATCGTGATCACTGTGTTTTTTCATCATTTAGTAGCGTTGCATAGTCCAATACAAGAAAGACTAGAACTACAAGCTTCAAATGATAGAAAAATATTCTCAATGCACCTCTAATCCATGGAAAACCTTGTCCCTCAACAATCTGCATGCTCATTTTGAGATTTGATACACTCCTTCCATAATTATCATACTCGTCTCAGTTTCTAGTTGATCTTTGTTTTCCTTTGCGGAAGTTGTTAGGTCCTTTAGGTATTTTTTTATATCCAAGGTATCAGCCATACTCATGTTGTGGATCCAAGATAAACGTGTTGGTAATGTCCTAAGAAAAAACATCATGTTGGTTGAAAAAATGAAGACATTCCCATAATATTATGTGTTTGTAAGCCATTGTCATAAGATGAGGTCATAGTTTAATGAATGAATTCCTATGTTGTCCGTAAATTTTAGCACCCTTTTCATCTTCTCCAAAACTTAGAAGCTCTCTATCAAATTTATTGAAAGAAGTCTCTCAAGAGCGGCCCTTGTTTTAAGGATCTCATCTTTCATTTGGATGAAACTGTAGCCATCCCTGTACTATAATCATGTTAAAAATATTTCAACAACTTTGTCATGCCATTGGATCTCCTTGCTATGAAGTTTCTTTTCTAGGGTTCTAAGGGTGGTGGGAGGACATATGAGAGGTATGTGATGTGTTAGTATTTTGACCCATTTCTTATGGAATTTTGTCGTTGTCTACCTTAATCAAGACTCTAGTATCCATACACAAAACTGTAAATCCTCATCTCCACAAAAAAAAATTTCACTTCTAGAGATGGGGTGCCTCTTCCATAGATAGTCCCTTGCAAATTTGACATGCGATGAGACCGTGCTACCATTATCTTTGGTGGGTGAGGTTACGATTAACATAGAAAACATATTTACAAATTAACCCTAGTTCACATTAGTTTCCTCATCGAAATCAATTTTTTCTTCATCTTCTTCTTCATGTTCCCAATTGGATTCAAAGTCTTTCTTTTCTTCTCCATATTCCCATTGGATTTAGAGCCTTCATCTTCCACTTCATTTTCACAATTGGATTCAAAATCTTCATCTTCTAAGTTGTTGTAGGTTGTCATTATGTTTTCTCATTCACCCAACAGGGCAATCAATTCAAATATACCCTCCATTTTGTTCATTCAGATGACGGATGCTCTATGGTCCTTACTATCATATTTCGAGATTTTTTATTTTTTATTTTTTATAATCTCTATTATCAAATATAGTTGTCAAGGGCAGCAGGTTGTCCAAGTTCGCGGCCTGCACAAGAAGCGTCAAAGAGCAGCATTCAGAGAAAAAGTCTTGAAGTGGTTGAAGTCCCGAAGGCCCGAAGTGCCCGAGGTCCCGAAGTGGCCGAAGTCCTGAAGTGTCGAAGAGTCAAAGTCCCGAAGTCAGAAGTGTCGAAGGCCCGAAGTGAATCTAGACCATCCATCGGCGAGGACACACATCAATAGATTGCCAACTCTGGGTAAAGCAGTTGAAGGCAGAGGAGGTTTGAGATTTGATTTTCCCGGAGTCCGGAGACCCGAAGAAGATCTCAGCCATTGATTTAAGAGGATATGTGGCAGTCATCAGTATGGACATCTGGCGCACTCGTTGGTCGTGACACCTGGAACCTGTCCAATAATGACACGTGGCACTCAGTCCAGGCAGTCGTGGGCATATCATTCGCTTCTTTCTTAGTGGCACGTGTCACTTCTCTTTCATGACACATCAACATGGTGACGTCAAGCCACCATGTTAGATCATCCTCCGAGAGGTGTTATTGTTCAATGTCAAAAGAAGCATCCCCCCCCCCCCAAGGCACAGTTTGGCGGATTCTAAAGTTGGCGGGCGGATAAGCTTGGCAGTGGTGCTAAATCTAGCAGGTGCACCCAGATCTCAGATCGGGACTAGATCTATGACCACAGTTCATTGCGTGGACGCAACATGCTCAGGGGATTATTTTCTTGAGTGGTCCCACAATTGAAACCATGGTAAGGCAGAAGGACTACGTGGCGAAAGGTGGTGGATTGCGGGTCCAAAAACTGTCTGAATCCAAACCTCTTTTGACGGCCTCGCAATTTCATGTTATATGGTGTCCTATCCTAGAGCACCATGTGACCGCCCCCTGGGCATTTAATCTCATTCAATCCCAATGCAGGTAGTTAATGAAAGTGAGAGAGGTGGTTGAAATCTCGTCTCACCACATAAATGGAAAGCCAG
Organism: Picea engelmannii; assembly: GCA_009831015.1. Taxonomy (NCBI): domain Eukaryota; kingdom Viridiplantae; phylum Streptophyta; class Pinopsida; order Pinales; family Pinaceae; genus Picea; species Picea engelmannii. The sequence goes on along the minus strand of ML784124.1, from coordinate 1,022,403 downwards.
GCTAGACTGTTAGCAAGTCGATTCCTCTGCAGGTTCCTACTGAAACACGATTGCGTTTGACAGAAGCTCGCATCTGACAGAAGACTGCATGTGCAGTCTTCCATAGAACATGCATACATAAAGCCTTGAATGCAAAGACTCAGGCACGCCTCTGCTGGCAGTGGCGAATTGTTCTAAGTATATAAGAGTCATTTTGATATTTTATGATGGTCAATGGTTGAGCTAGGCTCCCATATTGTAAAGTTTTGATGAAGCTCTGGTTCTTTTGGTTATGTATCGGTATTTGAGACTTCTTGTTTAATGAAAGTCAGTTTCCTTTTCATTTCTTTGTAACAACTGTGTTAGAACACTCGGGAATGGATGATCCAGTCGAGGGTAGTTATGCTATTGTGATGTAGGTTTGATCACAGTAGTATCTTGGCCAGTTTTAATCAGTTTCCTGTGTTATCTTTTCCCCTCTCACACTGAATGGCTCGAGCATGGATGATCGAGTTGAGTTGTCTTAGCTGCATCATGATGCAGGTTTGATCATGGTGTTGTTGTGACTGTGTTGTTTGGACATGTTTCAGTGTCTGAACTTAGGCTTAAGAGTGATCCTGAGTCTAAGTTTGTCTTCTCCGAGTTGCTGGAAGGCCTAATGCCCATAGTAGTCTCGCTCATCTTTCTCACCAGTTCTTCCTCCTACTCACCTTTACTACAACTTACTAATTGAAATTAATCAAGACCTCACCTGCTTGTGCATGTTGTTCTAGTTTTCTAAGTCAGAACGATATTATCTTGAGTCTGCACCCATTCAAACCCCTTTAAATTTATTCATTGTGACATATAAGCTGATGGGTACTGGGCTTACCTTCGATGCAATCCGAAGGTGACTTCTAGTGCTAACAATCTCTATTTTGAAATATTGAGTTATGCATACTTCCTAAAAAAAAGTATTTCTAGTGCTTCTTGATGTCTCTGATCACTTTTATATTGTGGTTATGGACTTTGTGGTGATCTACAGTAGGCTAAGGGTTCTACAAGTAATGTGTCTATCTGTTCAGTTAATTGCTCAATTCTTTCACTATGATTTAATTAAGTTTCTTCATTTTTTCATCCTTATCATCACCCCTCATTCGTAGTTTTTCTTTCCATTGATTATTGGAGAGTTCCATTAATCTATTAATTTTCTTCCCTTGTTCTATCAATACATCAATTTTGTTCTCCATTTCCAATAATATATCGATTTGATCCATTCATTATTTTTGTACTTCTAACTCTTTTTGTCCTTCTCCTAACTCTTTATGTCCCTTCTCAACATTACTAAGACAATGTCTTATGTTATTGACTTCATCTTTACAATGGTTTAGATCCACATGTAACTCATCATTGTTAACCATCTTGGGGTTAGTCTTTTTCTTTGTAGAACCCACTTTCAATTAACTTTATAAAGAGTATATAAAAAATGACATATATATATATATATATATATATATATATATATATATATATATATATA
>ML784124.1:981205-1020714 GCA_009831015.1 Picea engelmannii | reverse complement strand
TATATATATATATATATATATATATATATATATATATAAAACATGTATTTTTTTTACCTAGATAGTCGAAACTTTTTTACCGAGTCGGTAATTTTTTTTTACGGATTGGTAAACTTTTTTATGAACTGGTTTAAGAAATACCATGGGATCTGATACCAATGTACTGGAATTTTTTCAGTAATTTACTCTATATACGAGATAAAATAATATATTTTAATTGATAGAAATGAATAAGAATTATGTTTGCAATGAATGGGCCTTGATTATAAATAAAGTCTACAGGATGCCTCTTCCCCTATTTATGAAGAGGTGTGTCTTTTCACTTATTTATTTATTAATTATTTATAAGTGTTTACTATTATATTTTATTATCCCTGTTTTATTTTTATATATATAACACATACACAAAGAGAGCATTGGAAAGAGGCCTTGAAAATGTTTACAGGGAGGCATGAAACCAAATCCATTCACCTTTTACAATGCTCTTAGTGCATGTATGAAACTAATAACTTTATAATAGGGCAAGTGCATGTATGAAACTAATAACTCTAAAATAGGGCAAGTGGGTCCATGCTTACATTGTGAAAACTAGATTTGAGTCAAATGTCTTTGTGGACTTCCCTTGTTGACATGCATGCAAAATGATCTTCATGCTTAGCCAAATTCCATATTATAGTATATTTTCCTCCATAAATATAACCGATGTTATTCACCAATGTTAACATGCTTTGAATTGGTGTGTGACTCCTATTAACATTCAAACCACTCCAATTGTTTAATTTTTGGTACGTTGTTTCACATGACATCATCTCCGACTCTAATTGGCAGCTACAAACTCTAACAATAAACTAGCATAACCCCGAAGCGAGGTAAAGGAAATGCCGAAGTAAGTTCAAGTTGTTATATTGTTTAAACATTTAGGAGATTTGGAGATTTGCTTGGATAACTTACTATAAGTACTAAGTTGTTATAGTTGTTGGAACAATCAACCTAGGAGTTGCATGGAGGATGTCGGGGTCCGTGAAAGATATATGCCTATAAATTTCATTGCATTCACAAGTGGTTAATACACACAACAAATGTCGGCAACCACTAACATGCAACAACCAACATATGATATGATAAGTTTTGTCATTGTGGTTACCCTATTTTTTCACTTGTCAAAATCAGGGTTTGTATGGTTATGAAAGATTATATTTAAAATACCTCTGTTATATGGCTTATAAAGATTAGATTGTACAAAAGCTTCAAAATTTTCAGCAATGAAATTGCTTGTAAGATGCCCATGCTACCTTTCAATGTTGGGGCATGAACAGAGGAAGAGAGCATGGAGTAAGTATGATAAATAAGCATAGAGATATCTGCCTCTGAAGTTGCATGATCTGTAAGAAGATCAAGACCCACCATTAAAAAAAAAAAGCAAAAAACTCGTGAGTTCAGTCGAACATATTGATCTTTGCATTGGAGGAAGCAGTGGAAGTGACTAAAATTATTTAGTGGCGACCTGCAAAGAGACATGAGATAGAGTTAATACTTTGCAATTTATTCTAATTTCTCCATTCTTGCTAGTGAATAATGCGATATTAGAACATTGTATCTCTAGATTTGGTGCCACGACACACACTCTTCTTAGAATATCAGTTATTATAACAACGTCCATTTCCTATGTGCCAAATCCTATTGGGACCAAAACCTTAACAAACACTAGATCATATATTGTCATATACCTTTAAAAAGAACATGCTACATAGTTTAAGTAGAGAGAAAACTTTTAAACCCCCAAATAAAACATAGTGAATAAGGACTTGGTTAGATGGTAACAAATATAACATTGTTTTTATGACCATCACAATATTTTGTGAGAGAACAAATAATGAAACAAATATAATATAGAGAAATGAAGGATGTAATCAATTTTTCTAAGTATATCGTAAAAACAAAAGATTTAGATACATCTAATTATAATTTGATATGAAAATGCAATAAAATAAATATCAACTTTTATTATCCTAGTATATACAAAACCATGTCACTGATGTAAGCTAGAACTAATTTTACATTAATTATTTGTAAGATAAATTATATATATCTTGTCAAAACATGAAAGACTTATATATTCCTCACATTATATTTTAAATATGTAATGAGTTCAAAAACTAAATATGGTTACATTATTGTTAAAATTGTAAACTTGTAAACATTGAGAGTTGTCTACTTTGACGTTAATTTAAATTCTCACATGAATTACAGTATTGTTATATCTAGGGAAAAATGATACGTCTTTTTCTTAGGAAGAAAACAAAGGTTTTTAGTCTTGTTACAAAACTTGGCCAAGTTATCGAGTACTTCCAAGTTAAACATTGTTTTTCATAAAAACAAGTTAAATCGATCTGCTAGCAATTCAAACTTGCTCCCAACAACTTAGGCTTGGTAAGAGCAAGTTTATATAGCATTAAATTTTCTATAGTATTATACATATTTTTTTGGATTTGAATTGTTTACGCAATTTCAAATAATATTAATATTTAACACTGCATAACAAAGTGGTTATGGATACATTTATTTAAAGAATAAATTGATTTATATAAACTTATGGACCCAAGATTTTAACACAAGAGATTTTATTTATTATTGTTTTTTTTAAATGTAAACTTATTGAACCAAGATTTAGTAGAAAGGGATTCAAAGAGATTTGTTTTTGGTTTGAAATATAAAAATGACATCATAGAGGCATGTGGTTGTGCATTCTACATTGTCTCCCAGAGTAATTAAGTGGGAGTACCCCACTTGAAAAATATGGTCCATTTTCTCAAAAGGAGTGTATGCCTTCATTGGAAAGGGTGGCCTTTAAATTGACAACATTAGAGACATTGGGGCACTCACTAATATGCTTTGATATTTGAGGGGGAATGTTTCATTGTTCTACACAGAAAAGAAAGACACCAGAAAGGAATTTTGGACGTTTCGTTTAGCCCTTGGACCATAGATTATATTTCCCAATATAGAAGATGAAGAATATATTCTTTTGGGACTTGGGAAATGATTGAACAACATTTTCATTCTCATACTTGTGTTTTGTAAAAATGAACATTTTCATTCTCATACTTGTGTTTTGTAAAAAATAGACAAATGGGATTACTTATTTGATCTTGCAAATCAACATTTCATTCATTCATGAAGATATTCAATTTGCCCTCTATATTGGGGCATGGGCTTATGGAATGGTTTGCAATCTTACAGTGTAGGGACAAATAAATAGATGGGGACTATTTTAACATATCCACATCTATTGAGATCCATTCATGGTCGACATCAACCAATTTATTTGGTAAAATTCATCTTCCATACAACAAATATCTATGGGTTGTGCCTTTTTCAAGTTCAATACATCGAACGGATGTCAGGGCCTCCATATCTCCGAGAGAAAATACATCTACTGGATAAGATGAACAATACAATTTTTGAAGCTTAACCGACATAAGATCACCAGGTTTGGAGTCGGCCAGAATAAACATAAAATACAAGTTTTCTCTTGCTAAGCATGTGACCACCACCCATATCAATAACAGAGTAATTTTTTTTATGTGGCCTAACTATTTCCTACTCTGCTTTTCTATGACAATCTGTATAACACTAACTACAATGACATAGATGTTGTAGCCTGGATGTAAACTGAGAGCTGATAAGCTTTTTCTGGTCCTGTGCAAATGAAAACTACTGGACATGTGACCCCAGTGGGAGAATTACCCGTAAGTTGATAACTCAGAGGCATTATACAATAAAGAAAAAGGAATAAAAACATCTAATCATAGTCACCAACAAATCCATCTATTTGGTCCCATTGAAAACAACCACATTATTCATTAAAGACAGAAAGAAAGCAACAACCACATAGGCCTCAAAATGTCTCATATCTTTAAGAAACACCACACAGACTTCTCTACATTATTAAACAAGTACTCAATGTTTTTATTAAAAAACAGTAAAACAAGGTCAACACGATATCGAGTGTAGACCTATGTTTTGGACCTTCTCCACCTGAAATTCTCCATGGTTTGGTAGAAATAAATTGTTGCTGACAATTAAAGTATTGACTAATTTTAGGTTGAAACTGTTTCTAAATAAATCTCTGCTTGGAAACTTTATAAGGGGGAGGTGTCGAATCTTCCTTTTGCAAGAAACTTAGCAATTATACCGAAGGGTTTAAATCTTGGAGATTCCAAAGACGAAGGGGAACATTTTGATTAGTAGCTGCTATGTCCCTTCCTAAATCTCAGACGAGATCATGCATTCATAGGGTTCATCCACTGTGTACTTCAATTAAGCTCTTGTATTTAAGGGTTTGAAGACCTTGCTCACCGCTCCATCCAGAAACATTCCATAGTTGTATGGCCGTATTTTTTGGGTAGCCAATGAAAAAGAAGGAAGTGTATCAGCAGGGGCATGGTTAAGCATGTCTATGGCGGTGGTTTTTGTGGCACATGACCTGTACGAAAAGTGTTAGCCAAAGTTGAGAAACGGTCCTGCCAAAGTTGAGAAACGGTCCTTGTGATCATCCTTGTGCAAACATGGGTTTCCATATGTCAAGTGATTACCGTTACATTGAAGTGTACAAAAGAAAAAGACTTTTAAAACCAACACGTTGGATCTTGCTTCTTTGGTTTGCACATCATGCGAGATTTCTTGTGGATCCACTGCCAGTGACCTATATATTGTAAATAAGTTGTGGGGTGACCATGAGTGTTGCGTCATTGAAATATTAATAACCCCATTCTTTGCATTAACTATCAATTGTTGGAGCTGATATGTTTTATTCACAACATTTTATCGCAGAGATGGCCGCATTCTCTCAAATTTTTCAGAACAAGTGAGGGAGAGATGAATATTTGAATATGGGGCTGGCTTCCCCAGATGCAAAGCGGACTAATAGCAAAACATTGGGCTATCATTGTAATCTCATGGGCTTGCTCGACAAGATCGATAGTGCGGATAACAACAACAGTAATCCAGAAGATACTCATAATGCTACAAATGATGTCGAGGGCGAGATGAGGCTCAACATCGTTATAAATTATTTGGAAGATGAAATTAGGTTGAAGACGCAAAATGAAAATAATATCGAGTCCACCAATGAAAATAGTAGCAGTGAACAGATGCGTTCAAATAAGCAAGGCGAATTAACAACACACATGGATTTTGAAGCGACCACGGTCACGATTGATATAGAAGACTTCCCATATTATGACGATGTTTGGGGAGAGCTTGGTTTCTTCCTTGACCAATTTATTCTGGATGAACTTCGAATCTTGAAGAATGATATCTATGCAAATTCAACTCTCGATATTATGTATCTGGATGTCGTGCATGGTTATATTGAGACTATGGATGTTTTCTACGTGTCTTTGTGGGAGGATGAGATTTGGCATTGAATGAAGGCGGTGGGGTAGAAATCGAGAGAGTTAGTGGGGAACAAATTTCAAGGAGAAATAGATAGAAATCCAGAGAGGTGGGGGGGGCGGGGAGAATTTCAAAGAAAAGAGTTGTATGCAAATAAATACATATTCCCTGTAGCTGGATGGTTGAAAGTCCTTCCGTTAAGATAACATAATAATTTTTCTTGGCCCTTCCATTAAGATAACATAAAAATTTAGAAGGGATTAATGCCATTAGTTCTATCAAAAAGATTCATAGTATCAGCTTGACAATGCAAGCACGAAGAACTCGATTTCGGACATCTCTATTTTCTTTTGCCCATGCCCAAGATACAGTCGATGTTATCTGGAACATATGGCCTCCTTGGCATTCAAGGCCAATTCTGCCATGAACCTCATGGATCCTGTCTTGCCAAAAGTGAAAAAGGATGTATTCTTATTGGAGGGGGGAAACCCTATTAGTGGGGTGCAAGAGGAGCAACTTGCGGTGTTGAAGTTGAATATGGGAGACGATCGAGAGCTGTCGACATTTCTTACGCAACTGAGATTGAACGCAAGCAAATCCTGGAAGCCAAAGTTGGAGACCATTGACGAAAGGAAACCTAATAAGATATAAAACACCAATCAGAGTGGAATAGTGTAGGTTTACTGTGGACCGGTAGATTGTGACCCCAAATATTTGGGGACCATCATTTCAATAAAGCATAAAGTAGAAACCAATTTTATTTGTTTACATGGCTTGATTTTATCGTATTCCACGAAAGGAATTTAAAATGTGAACAAGTTTTTCCACCACACTAGAAACTTGGGACAAGTTCTTCTATCACACTCTAGAGTGTTCATAATATCACATGAAAAGACCAAAGAATATAGAAAACTGTATCTAAGTTTATTTTCGAGAACCGGAAAAGGATTTAAAATTTGGACAAGTTATTCTATCACAGTGTAAAGTGTTCTAATATTGGAATGACATGAAAATACAACAATGTAGAAATCTGTCTCTAAGTTCATTTTGAAAATTATTTAAAATTTGGACAAGTTGCTCTATCACAGTGTAAAGTGTTTTAATATTGGCATGACATGTAAACTTTATTTTCAGAAATGAGAATAAAAATGGATTCGAAGTTAAATAAAAAATTTGTGGAACTTACAGAATATTACAACAACCGCTTTTAAGTGTTTTTCCGAATCTGGAACAAGAATGGACTATCGATTAGAAAACAATTATATGTACTTGAAAACCAGTAAAAATGAACATTAAATAAACAAATAAAACCATGGCATTTGTTTACCTTTATAGCATCCTAGACCCTCTGAAAATCCATCTCACTATCCAGCCATATATCCCTTCAATCCAATGCTCGTAGAAATCCAAGACCAGAATGGAAACAAAAGGTGCCTAGTTTTAAAATAGAACTAACAAGATACAAAGCAGTTTTTCGCAAGCTCCAGTAAATTCCCAAGAATCTTATATTCTTCCTGATCTTCCTCCAATTCAATTTTTTTTTTCTAATATTTATAGAGTAAGTGATTTCATTTTAAGGCTCCACTAAATTCCAAAGAATCTTATGATCTTCCTAATCCTTTTACGCTCCACTAAATTCCCAAGAATATTCTTTCTTCCTAATCCTCCTCCCAATCCAGTTTTTCTTGTTTTCAAATATTTATGTGGTAAGTGATTTTATTTTTCATTTTTCTTTTCGAAGAAGCACATAGTAATTAACCAAAGGATTTAGGAAATCAACATCTAAAATTTGAAATACGGTTAATATAAATATAAAGAGACAGAAACCGGAAATTTACGGAGCCTCATTCTTTAAGCTTCAAAGCATTTAAATTGTCAATTTCAGTGCTATATCCAAATTTGCAACAATGAAAACACCAACAACAACTTCAAATCCTGAATAGTTTTCCTCGTTTTTCTGTGAAGTCCTCGAGCAGAAGCGACCATGTCTCACTCGTTTCGAATTTTAGGCTTTACAGACAAACCGAAATCTGGGACAAGAGCTAGGACAAAAGCTGGATATACACCAAAATCTTGCTAAAATTTCATTTGAATTATTTGGAGCACAAGCCCATTTATGTCGTTGACTTCGAACTTTACGCTTTAAAGGAAAACGGAAAACCGAAATCCAGGACAAGGGCGACACAAAATGGATATACACCAAAATTTCCCCGAAATTTTATTTTAAGTATTCGAAGCACAATCCAATTTGTCTAGCTCCCAGGAGCCTTAATTTTTAAAGGCGAACAAAAATAAAAATATGATACTTGCCAATATACTAAAATCTACCCCAAACCTTATTCAGTCTTCGAATTTGTTGTCTCGCTAGTTTAGAGTTTTAACTTTAAAGGCAAACAGATAACAGAAATCCGGGACAAGATCAGCAGAGAACTTCCATACATATGCACTAAAATATCTTCGAGATATAAATATTTAAGCTTAACAATCAAGAAGTCTGAACCATTATAATTTCATCGAATCTAACATAAAAACAGGATATCAAGGTTAAAGCGAAAAACCTCATGAAACGGGGTGAAGGAAGCGTAAAATTTAGTTGCAGCCGAAACTGCACTACTTCTGAATAAATTTGTTTTCGGCAGACACATCAGGGCTGAAGAATTTTCCATCATTTCACAACATTCTCTGGTAGGGTTCATAGATATCGCTACATTAGAGGGAAGACACTGTGTACCATCTCGGAGTTAGAAGGCCCATTGTGAGTTGATGGAAACTGAGAATATCCATCAAAGGACGTGGCATAGGCACAAGCATAAATGGGAGCGGGACCATCGACATCAAAGCTAGCATCATCGCCTATTCAAAAGCAAGTTGTAAGCTAGTCAAGTCTACTCGATGGTGCTCTGGTGGTTATAGAAAAGGGTTACCTCTGAATATGCCATTGCTAATGATGGTTATAGAAAAGGGTTTCCTCTGAATATGCCATTGTTCAAAGAAGAATTGGTAAATTAGGTTTGAACAAGAATTGACATTTTTCATAAGTATATAGCCTCTCTTGGGATTGGGGCTAAGGAAGAAACGTTGGCAATCTTTGCCTATGTAAAGAGGGTTAATCTCTAATTTCAACATGCTATCAATTGGATCTAGCTTTAGCTTAGGTGGTTGAGAAGGGATGATATCCTCTCCACTAGGGTTCAAATCCCACATGTTTGAGGGTAGGGCAAATTGTATTCCAAAGAAGGAAAAAAAATAATTTCAGCAAGGCCCATTAACATGTACAATTTGAGGAATTCTAATTTGTGAAGCAACATAATCTAAATGCATTCACAAAAACGAAAGAGATATTCCCAAAAACTATTTACAATGTTACAATACAATCAAAAGCAATAAGCATACACAACATTTCTAGTATTCCAATGCAATCTAATGAGGGATTGTATGCACCCATTTTTCTTATTACACAATAATATAAACTCATAATGGATCCATTGCTACACACTTCTTTTATAAAACATAAATAAATACAGGCTGAGCACTTTTCATCTGACATACACTAATCATATGCAATGTCCAAGAAGTTATTTCTCACAGAAAGACTTCTCAACTACACCTCCATGATAACATGAATATCTAGATTAAAAAAGAAAAAAAAAAACTGAATAACCATTTTTTTACTTTCTTACTAATTATATGCAATGTCAATGCATTTAATTCATAGAAAGACTTCTCAATTACACCTCTATAATAACATGAAAATCTTAATAATAATAATAAAAAAGAAAAAACTGAATAAACATTTTCTTACTTTCTTTCCTCTGATGGCCTCGGATGACCATATACTTTATTCCTCCAATGTACAGCCCAGTTGGTGCAAGGGATCCAGGATCAGCAAAATCATTCACTATGGCCGTCACTTCCTCAGGCTTGATCAGCAGATGTGAGTTACCACTAAGCTTAATCCAATGATTCGGTAGATCATCCTCAGGTGACCAAAAAATAACAACTTCCAAAAACATACAACCCGTAAATAATATGTTAGGATTGGAGAAAAAATCAGATGAAATGGTATCCGAAGTCGAATTCAATTCACAAGCAGGGAGACGATTGTATAAAAAAGAACGATACCTACAGATACATAAGGGGGAATCTAGATGTTTTGTGCAGAAATATGTGCCTTTATATTTGCATAAGCACGCATACTGTATGTATACATACGTATGCATACGCATTCAAGTGGATGTGTCACTTTTGTTTGGAAATGTCTGCCTTTGTATGTTAACAATAATGCACACAAACCTATGGACATACCCTCATGTAATAATACATGCAAGCATATGAACATACCTTCAAATGCACGAACGCACACAGACACGTGGGTGCACACAAATCCAGATGAGAGGGGTATTAGAAAGTATTTGAAAGGAAATTCGACGCCAATACATACAAGGATGCATTCAAATACTCGAGGAGTGCACTTGTCATATGTGCCCTCCTCTCTCCCTCTCTTTAGATATGAATAGATGGATTCATAAACCAACATAATCAAAGATAACCAAAAATACATACCTTATGAATGCATATACACCCAGATATATATTTGGGTACAGAGATTACTGTCTCCTTCCTTGTGCAAAATAGTGAGATACAGATTTGGGTAATGACACAGATCAGGGATATGTAGTGCATGGCTCACATAACGAACAAGAAAAAGGGGATAAAATCTGCTAAATTAGAAGCAATTAATATCATAAAAAAACGTGCATGTACCCTGAAAGCATATACACAGAGATTCATACTTATCTGTATAGATATGCCCTTTGCTTTCGTGTATCAAATAACAATAAAAAAACACTTATGGGTAGAAACAAACAGACAGATACAATTGGGCAGTATATCTGTTTGTAAATCCAATGCACTACATCCACACAGAGACCCAAAAGTACAGATATGTATATCTGTCTGTATGGTTGACATACAGTACAGGAGGAAGAGGGTAAAATATATTATAATAGGGATATTTAAGATCATCCAGAAAAGACACTTAAATTCAAAATTGAAGCCGACCCAGATCGCATCCAAAGACAGAGATCTAAACCCAAGAATTAAATTTCTATCCGAAATACGAACTGAGGAAAAATCAAAGCCCTAAGGAGAAAATAAGGGTTACCGTTGGGAAGCTATCACTTTGAGACCAAACGCTGCCATCCTGGCCAATAATGGCAGCCGTTGTGAGCCGATTTCCCCGCCCGATCTCGCACATGAGATGGTCATCGACGTAAGTCTGCCACGACATCTTCCCTTCTCCAAAAATTCAGCAAGATCCCACACAGGTAGACCCGACCAATTCCGAGACAAATAAGAAGAAAATCGGACTCAATATCGCCCAGGAAAACTAATAACTTGCAGTGAATAACAGTGCGGAACGCACACGATAGAATCCAGTACCCCCGAGGAAAACACAGAAACAAAAATAACCTGCCGGCAGGCGATGCTCCGGGGCCCGCCTGTAGGCGATTGAAACCCATATCGACCCCGTGTCCACGGCCCTTCGACGACAGAGGGAATTCTTCTCTGGGTACGAAGGGATCCCGATGCAGAACTTGCCTCCAGGGATGTGAATAACAACCGACAATCTGACTGACCCGATGCAGAACCCACCTCCAGGAATGTGAATAACAACCGACAATCTGACCTAAGAATAGTCGTTGATGGCGCAATCGAGAAGGAAAATACGTGCCTATACGCCGGTGGTGGCGTCGAGTGTTATGTCCATGGAAGCGACGCCATCGACGAAGGTACCCCGAGAGCAAGGGACTGGAACGCCATTGCAGTGCTCAATGGATCCATCTCTGTACAGCCTTACAACGCCACCTACAGTAACAAGGCTGTAGTATATCCGTGAAGGCAACAACAGGCACTGAGGCGGTGGAGTGTGAAAACCAGGTGGTAGATCAAAACACGTGGTGGGATGCCAATGGATATGTACAGAGGACGAAAAGGCGAGAGTGAACTCTCCCTAAAAGAACGTTTTCGGCTTAATCATTTATGGCAACGACTGAGTTAAAACCCCCTAGCACCATTCGATATGGGGCCACAATGAACACACCAATAGCGATAGATTCTATTGTTGACCGTGACTTGTGGTTGGCCCTATCACTTTTTAGCCTCCAAATCAAAATGACCCTCAGTGGGTGGCACAATGACAAATGGTGTATCCATTTACAGTGGCTCTATTTCACTCGGTGACGACTCTGACTCCATTCGATAGTCGCAAAATATGACAATAAATCCTTTATGTCAGTGGCTCACTTGCAACGCTCGATCACCATTCGATACCACCTTTTCCAACTATGCCTTTAACCTTCGCTTCCACTCTATTTTGATTCGACAACTCTATTTTAAAAACCAATAGTTGTGGCTCTAATAGGACTCTAGAATTGACCCTACAGTAATCCATGACAAATTTTTTTCCATGAGGTCCTCAACATCAATTGAAATTGAATCATTTCAATACACCGTTAAAACCCTTGTAAATTACCAAAAAATATTGTTGTTCGTCTTAGATTTGGGAAATGATGGGATTGTTATGGGTTGTTGTTCGTCTTAGATTTGGGAAATGATGGGATTGTTATGTGTTTTGTCTTATTCTTCAAAATTTATTCAACATTTTTAGCTAAGTCGGGATTTTATATTGAGAACCTATTTAAAATAGATCCCTACAAGATCTCAAACCATGCATGATATTTAATTTATGATAGATCCCTACAAGATCCCAAACTATGCATGATATTTAATTTATGATAGATCCCTCTTGTAGGGATCTATCGAGAACTTCAAAATCTATGTTTTTGGGGGATGCAATGAAAAACAACTTTTTTTTCTGAATGCTTCAATGCCTTCTTCTATTCCTAGGGTCTATATCATGGAGCACTCTAATGAGGTGTTGATGGTGGAGAGATCACAACACCAAAGGTCTCTCATCTACATTCAGAGTTTGAGAAAGATATGGTCATTTGTTGCTTTAATCAGTATTGGTCTCCTACTTCAGCTTTATATTAGTGGATTCACTTGACTTGAGAAATAATTGTGATGTCTCTCATTTCTCCAAAGGTTTTTTTTTTGTTTAGTTATTTGAATATGTTGATTATCAAAAAGTGTTCTTTGAATATGTTGATTGTCAATTTGTGTTTTCCTTCACAAGTTGCCTTTACATTTTTTGTGCTTACCATTTTTTGAAGATATTGACAATTCTTTCAGAACTTACATAAAATCAAATATTGAGAAAGATATAAATGGATGTCAGCATACACTCACATCCATGTTGAGATAGATCTTAGTAAATGTCTTCCAGACAAAACGAGATTCAAATATAGTCAGGTCTTGGATTATGAGAACACAACATTCCAATGTTGGATACATCAATTTCAAGGACATTTATAAGCAACGTGTCCTCATGCTCAAGGACATTCTCCTAGGAAAAAAGGGACCAAATCAAAAGAAAAAGGATGTTGGAATTTTTTAGATAATAATGGTGATCAAAATGAGCTCACTCAAGAATGACAAGTGTTGAGTGGGGAATCTAATCCTTTGTCGGGTGATAGTAGAAGATATGGCTAGTGAGTTTTTCTCAAGGAGGAAATAAGAGACCATATGATACTAATACCTTTGATTTGATAAGAAATTGGCTCCCTCTATGAATTTTGATCGCTCCCTCTTTATAGGGATCGCAAGAGGTTAAAAAGAAGGAAAAATGAATGATTGAAGATTATTTTTTAAAGGGATGGAAATAACATGTACATTAATTGTATAATTTTATTCTTGTAAGTGTCGTATGCACCTATATTATTGTAATTGTATAATTTCATTCTTGTAAGGGTGACATGCACCTATATTATTATAATTGTTGTATGCAATTGTATTTATTTTTTTGTATTGTGTTTTGAGAGCTTGAAGAATGAGGTTTCTTTTTCCAATGAAATAGAAACTGTGAATTTTTTTCTTGAAAAAAACACATAAATTATATGGATCAGAGTTAAGATGAATTTATGAATTAGAATTAAGATGAATTTATGCTAGTTTAACTCACAAATGTATTAATTTTCTCTATATACAGTGGTTGCCAGCTAGCATAACCACATTGCCAACTAACATAACCACATAATTAAATATTGTTAATATATGTCAATCAATATCATATCAACCATTTTTAATTATATAGTTATGTTAATATAAACTTCAATACAAAACTTATAATTAATGTTAATCAACATTCCTTTGATTTAAAAAATGTAAAATAAAATTAAATATATAAAATAATATATTATTAATAAAATATATTATAATTACACATAGATCATGAACCTCACCAAAACACAAGTAATTACTTTTTCATTCAGTGTTTGAATCAAAAACAACTTTCCAATATATATAGACTTGAAGCCATTACAACTTATTCATTATAAACTTTATTTATATAATTATGGGAATTGAACTCAAGTAAAAAGGATAACAATCATTTGTCACAATATTAGCAAAAAAATATTATTATTAAAATAAATTAGTATTACAAACATATCATAATCTCCACCAAAACACAAAAAGTAAGTTATTGGATGAATGCCAACTCTTGGATAAATATGGTAAATGAATTTTGTTTCTCATGCAACTATAAAGCATGATGTAAATAGAGCACGAAGCTGCTACGCAAATTCTTAAAAATTCTCCTGCGACAGTGGTTGGTTTGAGGATGATAAAAAGCATCGCATCCATGTCATGCTCAAAAAATATTCATGCTCTGACCTTACAACAGATACATATGGAAAAGTCTGCGTCTAGTCACGGTATTTCGATCATAAAACGACAAAAGCAGGTCTGTCAAAACTTGACTAGCGAGGAAGGGAAGACACGGTAATAGATCCATGAGATTGAGCAGAACCTGAGGTTGCAGAGTATTTGGAGGTGTCAGTGGAACTCGCAGGATTTGCTGAAGTGGCCGCATATATGAAAGCTGGTTGTGTGGGTTGAACACGGACATCTGAATCGTTGATTAACATAGTTAAAACCTCAGACATGGCCGGTCGCAGCGCCGAAGAACCTTGAGTGCAAAGAAGTGCAATTGTGATCACTCTCAACGCTTGCTCTCTTGGGCATTGCCCCGTTAATGTTGGATCAACAATATCCAAAACCTGATTGCTTCTGTATTGATTCCAAGCCTGCATCATCATCAAGCTCCTACTATGAATTATATGTCTATCAAGCTCCTATTCTGAATTATATGTTTGTAAATGAGTTTCTTGTTATAATTATCAATTTAACCAAAAAAAAATCATAAACCAATTCTTAAAACAGAGACTGATCCATTCCAAAAGAAGCTGCATAGTGGTGGCCAATGTTGCATCTGTGCACTTTCTTCCACTCACGATCTCAAGAACCACGATTCCATAACTGTAAACATCAGCTTTTTCCGTTAACAGACCACGGACGGCATACTCCGGCGCAGTGTAACCTCTGTCATGACAATAAATTAATCTCAAGACCCCAGGACCACACCTTAGAAGATCATCAGACAAACAAATAAATGGAATATATTTACATTGTTCCTCCCACCCTGGTAGAAACATGGGACTCGTCTTCTGGGAAGAATYTTGCCAAGCCAAAATCTGCTATTTTTGGATGGAATCTGTCATCCAGGAGTATATTTGCACATTTGATATCTCTGTGTATTATGCGAACGTTTGAATCCTCGTGCAGATATGCAAGACCTCGAGCTGTTCCCACTATAATGTTATAACGGCTTTGCCAGCTCAAAGGATTTCTTATACTTCCTGTGGATCTCCAACAAAAGAATTTGAAAGCCTCGCTACAAACAATTGAAGCGATACACAAGATTTGAAAAAACAACTTGAATCAGAAAAAATTTGTGATAAAAACAGCCTACCAAATAAATGCTTGTCGAGACTGTTATTTGACATAAATTCGTAAACCAGCAAGCGTTCGTGCCCTCGCGTGCAACATCCGAGTAAACGAACAAGATTACGGTGATGGACGTTTTTTAGGAGCTTCACTTCTGTCAGAAACTCCTCCGCAGCCTGAGTAGTCCKCCTTTCATGCAGTTTCTTAACAGCAACATCCGTCCCATCCGGGAGTCTTCCCTGTTTATGAAACTCGTTACATTTGATCGGCAAACAACGCATATTATTGAACAGACCCATCAAATTCATTTTTGATATTATACCTTATAAACTTCACCGAATCCTCCTTTGCCAAGCATGTTGTTTCTGTTAAAATTCCCAGTCGAATTTCTCAAAACCTCGTAATCAAAATTAACCTGCTCGAAATATCCCCTTGCGTCTAAATTCTCATCTGTATCAAAACAACAATTTTCTCATAACAATTCAATAGGACCAAGTCAAAAAACTTTTGCCAATGCAGTTTGGAAAGAATGATATATAATCACCTGTAGGAGGATGGCTCTTTCGATGTCTAATGTGTCGACAGAACATTACCAAACACAACACCACTACCAGAGCTGTTCCGCCATACTTCCTAACAATATAGGCAATATTTTCGATGACGATTTCTTCAACGACGGTGTCAAATTCGGAGCTTGATAAGGTGTCAAATTCAGCGATGCTGCGTTTAAAACGAAAACAAAACAATCAACATATATGTTATACGAGAATAAAAAAGAAAATAGTTGCTGCAAATCTAGAAAACTCATACGGGAAGTCTGGAAAAACGAGTAAGCTGAGTAGCGTAGAATACAGCCCGCCTCGAGACCTTGGCCTCCACGCCTGGGAAGACAGGGGAGTAATTGGTTCTGAGCTTTAGTCAAGCAATCTTGGCAACTACTATTGGTAAGGGAGGGCCAACACTGAGCGAGACCATATATGTAACCTGCATCAATGGAGCCAGCCGCATAACTGTTATTTGTAGAAGCGTTCCTTATGAGTTGAGTCAATAAGGCCTGAGCTCGTTGAGAGAACTGGTCTGGGTTGGTGTCATTGATGGATTGACAGTAACTAGATTCCCCAACGTTCACAGCCTGTCCATAAAAACTAGTATTCTCATACCGGAGGAAGCAACCGTCGAGATTAATCAGTCCACCGTTTGATTGGTTACAGTTTTCTTTCAATTGGGACACCGCGTCTGTGAAGCATTCTGAGCAATCGTTGACGCTTAAATATTTCTGACACACAGCAAGACCGTAGACAGGATCCGTTTTGCCTGCTTTGTTTTGCATTGAAATAGCGAAGCCGTCTGCGGAGAGATTTGCGCGGAGGGATGCCAAAACAGTACCCAGATTATCCTGGAACGCTGTAGAATTAGTTTGTTGGGGGCTGCAGAATTTGCCCACCAAGCCATACTGGGGATTGTCGGCTGCTAGACCTAGCATAGTCATCATCTTCATGGCCGCCATAACAGCCCAAAATGAAAAATGGGCCGCCATAAGAGCCCAAAATGACTCTTCTATTACCTGCTTCGGAGAAAGAATAAGTCTGAGTACACTAACATCAACCTCGTCAAAGTTTAAATTCACGCCTTGTTTGATCAATAGTGGTTAACGATCATCAACCAGATTCATGATCTCAATCTTAAGCTCCTAATGACTCAGGTTGTCAGGATCTCTAATCCGGTAAAAAATAAATCAAATTCTAACTTGAGTGATCTGCCATTGAATCTGATATTCATGAGTTTTGGATAAAGTTGTTACGGACTTGAGGTGAGTAAAATAAATAAATCCTAGTAAAAAATAAATCAAATTGTAAATTGAGTGATCTGCCATTGATTTTGACATTCACTAGTTTTGGATAGGGTTATCAGAAACTTGAGGTGAGTATAAGAAATAAATCGTAACGACTCAGGTTGTCACAATCTCTAATCCAATAAAAAGTAAATCAAATTCTAAATCGAGTGATGCCATTGATTTTGATATTCATTAGTTTTGAATAAAGCTGTCACGGACTTCAGATGAGTAAAAAAAATAAATCCTAATGACTCAGGATGTCACGATCTCTAATCCAATAAAAAATAAATCAAATTCTAAATGGAGTGATAGTTTTGAATAAGCTTGTGAGACTTTCACATGAGTAAAAGGAATATCAAATTTTAAATGGAGTGATGCCATTGTTTTTTATATTCATTAGTTTTGAATAAGTTTGTGAGAGTATTTCACATGAGTAAAAGAATTAAATCCTAGAGGGGCGAATTACCTATACCTACAACTTTATACATATAAATAAATTATAAGATGAGCGATAGCTAATAAATCTCAACGGCATGCATTCTTTCAAAAAGGAGATATAAATACACATAATAAAGATAAAAATATACCTATCCAAAAGTAGGTTTACTAATGATAGATTTTGATAACTCATATCTTTTAGATTTTGTTACAAAAATTTAGATTTAATTAACATTTTAGTATGAAACTCAAACACATATCTTGTCAATATCTTTGTAAATATATTAGTCAATTGGTTTTTTGATTTACAAGATTCTAAGTAGATTTCTCTATTGTTTACAAATTCTCTAATAAAATAATATTTAATATCAATATGTTTATTTTTTTAATAAAGACATGGTTTTTGATAGAGTTATTGTCATAATACAATGGAGTGTTGGTCTTTCTTTTTTTTTGTTGTTGTTGAAGATCACCCAATGGTCTACATAACCAAACTACTTGACAAGCTACTATTGTTGTTGCTACATACTTAACTTGAACTATCACAATGGACTGCTTCTTGGATGCTCATGAAATCACAACTGAACCAAGATGAAAGAGATATCTTGAAGTGCTCTTCCTATCATCAATACTACCTGCAAAATCACTATTAGTGTATCTAATCAAGAAATCATTACTAGTGTTGGAATGTAATATACCATATTCTAGCAATATATTTCAAAATTCTTTTACCAACATGTAAATGTGAATATTTTGAAGACTCCGTGAACTTGAAAAATCAAACTCACAACATACATAATGTTTGACCTAGTGGCAGTGAGATACATGAGGTTGCCAACCAATCTCTTGAGCAAAGTTGGATCTACATTGGGTGATATATCATAATTTTCGAGCTTTGTCCCTATCACAATTGGAGTTGGTGTTGGTTTAGAATTCATCATCATGAACCTCTTTAACACATCCATGGCATACCTTGTTTGAAACACAAAAATTATGGAATCTAATTGGATGACTAGGAAATATCTCATTAACCCCAAATCAATCATTTCAAATTCTTGTTTCATGGTTGATTTAATCTTGTCTACTAATATATTTCTTGTGTAGATTGTATCATCAACATATAAATAAACAATCAATATTTGACCTTTCTTATTCACCTATATATATAATGTGGATTCATTGTTGCTTCTATTGAATCCATTACTGATTACATATGAATCAATCCTGCTATACCAAGCTCTCAGAGCTTGCTTAAGACCATAGATAGATTTGTTCAATAAGTACACTTTATATATTTTGGTGGATTTTCTACATAGACTTGTTCTTCTAAAATACCATTTAAGAATGTCGACTTTACATCCATTTAATAAACTTTCCACCTCTTTTGAGTTGCTCTGGTTATGACAGCTCTAACTGTATCTAACCTTGCAAGCGGTGCAAAGGTATCACCATAATCAACTCCAAGTTGTTCTGCCAAAAACATTTCTACCAATCTAGCCATCTACTTTTCAACTTCTCCTTTCCCATTAAACTTGGTTTTCTAAATCCATTTTACACCAATGCAATCTTTTCCTTCTAGTAAATCTACTATATCCCACATATGATTCTCTACAGAATCAATTTCCCATTCCATTGCTTTGACCCAATTTTCTTCTTTAATTGTTTCTTCAAAATATGTGGGTTGACAAGTAAACAATGCAAAATTTGAATGCACATATAGATCTTCATAAATTTCTCTCAAAGTTCTAGTCTTTCTAGACCTTAGGAAAGTAATTGTAGGATCAGATTCACTACTTGATTGAGAAGGAGGAATAGACTGGGTTATTGGACTAGATGACTCATCTTGAACATAATTATTTCTGACTAGTGATTGGAATTGCGAACCTTGTTGTCCACCTTGTGCAACCTACTCATCTACTTCATCTTTTGCTTGCTCCAATATACATGGAGGCTTGGCAAGGGTGAAAAAATTCAAATAGGGTGGTACACATTCCTCTTGCAACAATTTAAGGAAGAAACTTCTTGTACTCACCCTCATACTTAATAAAATAGGTCAATCGCTCAACAACCCCATTGTTGTATTGATTGATTAATACGTTTACCAATTTGATTACAAACGTCAAATTTGACCGGTGGACCATGGCATTGATTTGAAAGTTAAACACTAAAGGTGGTGATGAAAACAGATTGCGTGTTTGTCTGAATGTTGCTTCAAGCGTTCTTTCTAGATCAAATTTGACTTCATTGGCATCAAGATTCCAGTCGTCCCTTGGTCTTTGATCCTATATTGTTTCATCCCTAAATATTAGGGTTCTCCCTCACCTCTGCAATAGAATTTCCTCTACGCCAGCTATATAACTGGACAAGAAAGATATTGAGGTCATATGCATGTAGTCGCTGGGTTCCATTAGCCCTCCATACATTGGTGTTATCAAAATCCTAAAATACATACCTCTTTTTATTTCGCTATAGCTTTTTGTGAGGTTATCCATTTTTAAAATAATTTATACGTCGCACTAGAAGAGACCAATATCTAAAATCTTAAAAAAAAATGTTTGATAATGTTAAGACCCTCGTATCCTTCACTAACAAAAGGCATTGTGAAAAATAATATAAAAATAATATTATAAATCTAAAAAAAATACACCACAGTAGAACAATGGGTTCTCTACAATTCTACTATTTTTTAAAGGAAATTCCATTGTTCGCCATCATAATTATCATCGAAATTTGGCTATCGAATTCCACCCTGAGTGTGACGTTCGCGTGTATAAAAGTCTTCAGATATTATCTTTAATGACTCTTCTATTACCTGCTTCCGAGAAAGAATCAAGTCTGAGTATACTAACATCAACCTTGTCTACTAAATTCGTACTTCATAGCATTTTCAAAGTTTAAATTCACGCCTTGTTCGATCAATAGTGGTTAACGATCATCAACCAAATTCTGTTGAAGATAAGCTTGATCTGCAGTATGATATAAATGCCCTACAGTCTGAGATAAATGCCTTGCATCCTGTTTTGACATTCACCTAGAATAGTTGTTGATCCTCTTAAATACATTTTAGCTAGTCACCAAAATTTTGAATGCATGTGGTTATAGTGGGTAGGATATTTTCCAGTTCTGTCTTTTATAAGTAGTGAAGGTATGTTCCTTTTAGATAGCAGAAGAGAATAGAAGGTATTTTTCAATAGAGAAGAAGAACTGAAGTGTAGCAGCACTCGATGTAATTGACAAATGTTTTCAATATAAATCTGTTTGTTTTTTCATTGCATATACAACAGACTTGAATACTCTGTGTTTTCCTTACTCTGTTTATTTCACAAACTCTATTTTTTTCCCCACATATTAGTATCGAAGCAGGTTATATGGGGTGTTTTGTGTTTATATTTTGGTTCTTTAAAATCGCTAGCAGAAACGGCATGTGGCAGCAAGTACCACAATTTGATGGGAAAAATTATGATGTTTGGTGCATCAAGATGAAGACCATTTTCTGCTCTCAAGAGTTGTGAGAGCTAGTTGAAAATGGCCCCCCTGAGCCTACAGACTAGGTTGCATTCAATGCACTCACTCAAGCTGAGAGGAACACACTAAAGGAGAACAAGAAGAAGGATGCCAAGGCTCTTTACTTTATACAAAAAGCTATGGGAGACTCCATTTTTCCAAGGATAGCAATAACTACAAAATCCAAGCAAGCATGTGAGACTTTGTAAAATGCATACCAAGGTAAAAACAAGGTAAAACTTGTCAAGTTACAATTGTTAAGAAGAGATATTGAGAATTTGCAAATGAAGGAGTCTGATTGAGTGAATGATTTCTTTACTCATACTATGAGATTGGTTAATCAAATTATAACTAATGGAGACACTCTTGAGGAACAAAGAATCATAGAAAAAACCTTGAGAAGTCTTCCTCCTGGATTTGATCCTATTGTTGTAGCAATAGAAGAGTCAAATGACTTAACTCAAATGTGCCTTGATGAGCTTATGGGTTCCTTGCAAATCCATGAACAAAGGCTGAATAGATCAGCTACAGTCTCTTCTGAGCAAGCTTTTAGATCTCAAGTTTCAGTTAGAGGAAGAGGCAAATCATCCAACAATAGAGGTGTTGCTAGAGGCGACGGAAGTGGAAGATTCAACAATAGCCATGAAAGAGGACAAATCAATTCTTCAGAAACACGTGAAAGAGGAAGAAGCAGCAACAATTCGCGTGGAAGCTTTTCACAAAGGTATGACAAATCAAATGTCCAGTGTCATTACTGTAAAAAGATTGGGCATTATGCATCTCAATGTAGAAAAAAGCAATATGATATGTATCAACAAAATGAAAATTTCATTAAGAGGGAAGAAACTGAAAGTGAAAAGAAAGAAAACCTATTTATCATTTGCAATGTAGCAGAATAAAGTAATAAGGATGTTTGGTACTTAGATAGTGGTTGTAGCAACCACATGAGTGGAAACAAAGAAACATTTTCTAGTATTGATGAATCTATGAAATCTGAGATGAGAATGAGAAATAACAACAAAGTGTCAGTCATGGGTAAAGGATGCATCTCCATTTGCACCAAGCAAGGTGAAATTTAACAAATTCAAGATGTATACTATGTCCCCGGTTTAAAACACAATCTCATTAGTNCTGAGATGAGAATGAGAAATAACAACAAAGTGTCAGTCATGGGTAAAGGATGCATCTCCATTTGCACCAAGCAAGGTGAAATTTAACAAATTCAAGATGTATACTATGTCCCCGGTTTAAAACACAATCTCATTAGTGTTGGACAGTTATTTCAAACGGGATATAAGGTTATGTTTGAGAATGGAGAATGCATTATCTTTTATAGAAATGGTAGTGATAGTCAAATTACAACAGTTACGATGACAAAGACAAGAATGTTTCCATTAACCATGAAGAATGAATTTTTAGTTGCATTCAAAGTTGATACAATAGACCAATCTAGGTTGTGGCATCTAAGATATGGTCACTTGAGTTACAGTGGACTGAATTTTTTGTATAAGAAGCAGATAGTAAGAGGACTACCTTTGATTGAACAACCTACTAAAATATGTGAGGGATGAATTTTGGGAAAACAACATAGAAATTATCTCCCCTCTGGTAAATTGTGGAGTGCAAGAGCTCCACTTGAGTTCATTCATTCAGATTTGTGTGGTCCTATGCAAACCCCCTCTCTTGGAAAAAGTCAGTATTTTATAACATTCATAGATGATTTCGACAGAAAAACATGGGTCTATTTTTTAAAGTATAAATCTGAGGCCTTTGAGATCTTCAAGCAATTGAAGGCTCTAGTTGAGAAACAAAGTGGACACTACATAAAGGTCATAAGGACTAAAAGAGGAGGAGAATACATATCAAATGAATTTCTAAATTTTTGCAAAGAACATGGAATCCAGAAGCAATTTACAACAAGGTATACACCACAACATAATGGTGTGGCAGAAAGGAAAAATAGAACCATTCAGGAAATGGCTAGGAGCATGTTAAAGGCTAAAGGATTGTCAAATGAATTATGGGGTGAAGCAGTAGAAATTGCAATTTATTTGTTGAATAAATGTTCCACAAAAAGTGTTTGTAACATGATTCCACAAGAGGCATGGAGCAAGAAAAATCCTAGTGTTGAACACTTGAGAGATTTTAGTTGTGTTGTATTCTCACATATACCCAAAGAAAGAAGACAAAAATGGGATGATAAAGGAGAAAAATGTGTTTTTATTGGATATAGTGAATAGTCAAAGATATACAAACTATACAATCCCAAAACAAAGGACTTAACAATCATAAGAGATGTAATCTTTCTTGAAGATGAAACATGGAATGATCAACAAGGAACAACAAAAGATGTTGGGGCAATAATACCTCCTATGGACTTATCAAATGGAACACAAGGTATCACCCAAGTGACACCTCCATCAAGAAATTTTCAAGTTGCCCCCGAGGCAACTCCTCCAACAGGAACTCCTAACACAAAAGGAAGAACCGATCCATCATCTTCAAGGTATCATGGTGATGATAGCTCAAGAAAAACAAGAAGCTTGAAGGAGATATATGAGACTTCCAGGTATGAAGATGATGATAATGAATTGGTGAATTTTGCTTTATTTTCTGAATTTGATCCTATTTATTTTGAATATGCGGTAGAATAATGAAAATGGTGTGATGCCATGGATGAAGAAATTCAAGTAATTGAGAAAAATGAGACATGGGAGATAGTAAACCTTCCAGTAGGAAAATAAGTTATTGGTGTCAAGTGGGTTTATAAAACCAAGAATGGTGTAGAAGGAAGAATTGAAAAATATGAAGCACGGCTTGTGGTCAAAGGGTATAAACAACAAAATGGGAGAGATTATAATGAAACCTTTGTTCATGTAGCAAGGATGGAAACAATACGATTTGTCTTGGCAATAACATCTCAACACAACTAGAAAGTCCATTAGATGGACGTAAAATCAACATTTCTCAATGGACTGTTAAAAGAAGAAGTATATGTTCAACAACCCCTCGGTTTTGAAACTCTCGGACTTGAGAAGAAAGTGTATAGGTTGAAGAAAGCATTGTATGGGCTCAAGAAAGAAACTAGGGCTTGGTATAGCTGCATTGACTCATACTTGTTGAGAAATGGTTTTAGTAAAAGCAGCAGTGAGCCAACACTTTACATCAAAATCAACAATCAAGGTGAAATTCTAATTATTTGCTTATATGTAGATGATTTGATTTTTACAGGACATATCAATTTGTCCATAGAAGAATTCAGAATAACAATGAAGAAAGAATTTGAAATGACAGATATGGGATTATTGGGATATTTTCTTGGTATTGAGGTTAAACAAACAAATGAAGGTATCTTCATATCTCAAACCAAGTATACAGGGGATATCTTGAAGATATTTAGGATGTTGAATAGCAAGCCAACAACAACACCGACAACAACAGGTTTGAAGCTAAGAAAAGATGATTGCAGTAGCAATGTGGATCCAACATTTTATAAAAGTATGGTTGGAATTCTTATGTATCTAACAACAACAAGACATGATATCATGTATGCACTTAGTCTAATCTCCAGGTTTATGGAAAGTTACTCCAAAGGAAACACACTTGCAAGTAGGAAAAATAATTTTAAGGTATGTGAATGGCACCAAAAGCCATGGAATTTTATATATTGCAGCAAATAACTTTCAGTTAGTTGGGTACACTAACAGTGATTTAGGAGGAAATATAGATGATTGAAAGAGCACATCTGGATATGTGTTCCAAATTGGGTCAGGAGCTATTTCATGGGCATCAAAGAACCAACCCATTGTGTCACTTTCCACAGCAGAAGCGGAGTGTGTGGCAGCAAATGCAACAACTTGTCAAGCTGTATGGTTAAGAATGATACTATCAGATCTAAATCATGAGAAACAAGAGGGAACACCAATCTTCTGTGATAACCAATCCTCTATAGCTCTATCAAAGAATCCAGTGTTTCATAGACGTAGAAAACACATAGCCATAAGGTATCATTCCATAAGAGAATTGGTTGAGACTAGAAAAATAAATTTGGAATTTTGCAAGTCATAGGAGCAACTTGCAGACATATTCATAAAAGCATTGCCAAAGGAGAATTTTGAGAAACTAAGAGAATATCTGGGACTCATTGACCTCAACAAACACTTATTTGCAACGATCCCTCATGGATATATTACCAGTTTAGGGAAGTCAAACTTAAGGGGAAGTGTTGAAGATAAGCTTGATCTGCACTCTGAGATAAATGCCTTGCATCCTGTTTTGACTTTCACCCAAGACAGTTGTTGATCCTCTTAAATACATTTTAGCTAATCACCAAAATTTTAAATGCATGTGGTTGTAGTGGGTAGGATATTTTCCAGTTCTATCTTTTATAAGTAGTGAAGGTTTGTTCCTTTTAGATAGCAGAAGAGAGTAGAAGGTATTTTTCAATAGAGAAGAATAAGAACTTAAGTACAACAACACTAGATGTAAATTGACAAATGTTTTCAATATAAATATGTTTTGGATATTGATTATGATATTCATGAGTTTTGGATAAAGTTGTTACAAACTTGAGGGGAGTAAAATAAATAAATCCTAGTAAAAAATAAATCAAATTCTAAATGAGCGATCTTCCACTGATTTTGACATTCACTAGTTTTGGATAGGGTTATAACTTGATGTGAGTATAAGAAATAAATCCCAATGACTTAGGTTGTCACAATCTCTAATCCAATAAAAAATAAATCAAATTCTAAATCGAGTGATCCCATTGATTTTGATATTCATTAGTTTTGAATAAAGTTGTCACGACTTCAAATGAGTAAAAGAAATAAATCCTAATGACTCACGATGTCACGATCTCTAATCCAATAAAAAATAAATCAAATTCTAAATGGAGTGATGCCATTGTTTTTTTATATTCATTAGTTTTGAATAAGCTTATCAGAGACTTTCACACGAGTAAAAGAAATATCAAATTCTAAATGGAGTGATGCCATTGTTTTTTATATTCATTAGTTTTGAATAAGTTTGTGAGAGTAATTCATATGAGTAAAATAAATAAATCCTAGAGGGGCGAATTACCTATACCTACAACTTTATACATATAAATAAATTATAAGATTAGCAATAGCTAATAAATCTCAATGGCATGCATTGATTAAAAATGAGATATAAATACACATAAGAAATATTTAAAAAAAACTATCTAAAAGTAGGTTTACTAATAATAGATCTCGATAACTCATCTCTTTAGATTTTGTTACAAAAATTTAGATTTAATCAACATCCGAATCTTGTAATATAAACTAAAATACATATACATACTGTGTCAATATCATTGTAAATATGTTAGTTAATTTTGACTTACAAGATTCTAAGTAGATTTTTCCATTGTTTATGAGTTTTTTAATAAAATAATATCTAATATCAATATGTCTATTTTTTTAATAAAGACATGGTTTTTTTATAGAGCTATTATCATAGTACATTGGAGTTGGTCTTTTTTTTTTCTGGTTGAAAATCACTCAATGGTCTACATAACCAAACTACTTGACAAGTTACTATTGTTGTTGCTACATACTCAGCTTCAAATGTCACAATCACTATCAGTGTATCTAATCAAGAAATCATTACTAGTGTTGGAATGTAATATACCATATCATGTTATTCTAGCAATATATTTCAAAATTCTTTTACCAACTTGTAAATGTGAATCTTCTGAAGACTCCATGAACCTGAAAATCAAACTCACAACATACATAATGTTTGACCTAGTGGTACTGAGATACATAAGGTTGCAAACCATTCTCTTGAACAAAGTTGGATCTACATTGGGTGCTATGTCATGTTTGTCCAGTTTTTTCCTTATCACAATTGGACTTGGTGTTGGTTTACAATTTATCATCATGAACCTCTTTAACACATCCATGGCATACTTTGCTTGAAACACAAAATTTATGGAATCTAATTGGATGACTTCAATACGAAGGAAATATCTCATTAACCCCAAATCAATCATTTCAAATTCTTGTTTCATGGTTGATTTAATATTGTCTACTAATATTTTTTTTTTGAAGATAGTATCATCAACATATAAACAAACAATCAAGATTTGACCTTGCATATTCACCTATCTATATAAAGTGGGTTCATTGTTGCTTCTATTGAATCCATTACTAATTACATATGAATCAATCCCGCTATACTAAGTTTTGGGATCTTGCTTAAGACTATAAAGAGATTTTTTCAATAAGTACACTTTATCTTCATGTCTTTTTATCATATATTTCGGTGGCTTCTCTACATAGACTTGTTCTTTTAAAATACCATTTAAGAATGTTGAATTTACATCCATTTAATAAACTTTCAACCTCTTTTGAGTTGCTCTCGTTATGAAAACTCTAACTGTATCTAACCTTGCAAGCGTTGCAAAGGTCTCACCATAATCAACTCCATGTTGTTGTGCAAAAACAATTTCTACTCATATGGCCTTGTACTTTTCAATTTCTCCTTTCCCATTAATCTTGGTTTTGTAAATCCATTTTACACCAATGTAATCTTTTCCTTCTAGTAAATCTACTATATCTCAGGTATGATTCTTTTCTACGAAATAAAACAATTTCTGACTCCATTGCTTTGACCCAATTTTCTTCTTTAATTGCTTCTTCAAAATATGTCGGTTGACAAGCAAACAACCCAATTTTTTCTCAAAGTTCTAGTCTTTCTAGACCTTAGAAAAGTAATAGTAGGATCAGATTCACTACTTGATTAAGAAGTAGGAATAGACTGGGTTATTAGACTAGATGACTCACCTTGAACATAATTTCTTGGAATTCTTGTTGAAGTATTTATGACTAGTGATTGGATTTGCAAACCTTGTTGTCCACCTTGTACAACCTACTCATCTACTTCATCTTCTACTTGAGGTATTATTGCTCCAACATATGTATGTGATATTTTATAACATAGTACTTGAAGTTCAACATGGAGGCTTGGCAAGGGTGGAAACAATTCCAATAGGGTGGTACACATTCCTCTTGCAACAATTTAAGGAAGCAACTTCTTGTACTCACCCTCATACTTAAGAAAATAGGTTAATGGCTTAACAACCCCATTGTGTTATTTATTGATTAATACGTTTACCAATTCGATTACAAACTTAAAATTTGACGAGTGGACTGTGGCATTGATTTGAAAGTTAAACATTGAACGTGGTGATGAAAACAAATTACGTGTTTGTTTGAATGTTGCTTCAAGCGTTCTTTCTATATCAGATTTGACTTCATTGGCATCAAATTTCGGTCGTCCCTTGGTCTTTGATCCTATATTTTGTCAGCCCTAAATACTAGGGTTCTCCCTCACCTTCGCAATAGAATTTCCTCTACGCCAGCTATGTAACTAGGCAGGAAAGCTATTGAGGTCATATGCATGCAACCACTGGGTTCCATTACCCCTCCATGCATTGGTGTTATTTCCTGGACTCATGGCGGAATTTATTGTCCGCTTTTCATGTTTGGTCGTTATGGTAGCGATCATGATGATTGCAGTATGTCTGGCAACCGATGATCCCCATATTGCAGTGCAGGGTGTGTGGGCAGAAGCAAAGGAACACAAGAAAATACACACTGAAACAAATTTTATTGCTTGATGGATGAAATGGTTACATATCCTTGTTTTTATAGAGAGTATGGAAAGATCTGGAAGATCCAGAGCATTCACGAAACGAATGGAGTGTTGGTGGAAAGGTGGTGGAGGAATAGTAATAGGTGGTTGAAGGTTCTGTTTTAATGCAGTAGATAGAAATTAAATTCTTCCAACACTCCCCCCCAATTTCTACTACTAATTACATCAATATTTACAATGCTCAATGCTTCTCTTAAATACTCAAATTGGTCTTGTGCTAAAGCCTTTGTAAATATGTCTGCAATTTTCTCCTTTGATCTGCAATGTTGTAGGATGGGTTCTCCATTATTGACAAGTTCTCAAATGAAGTGATATCTCGTGTCAATATGCTTTGTCCTCTTGTGAAAAACATGATTATTTGATAGTGCAATGGTGGACTTGTTGTCACAATATATTGTAGCAAGCTCTTCTTGATTGTACATTAGATCCTTCAAAATTCTTCGCATCCAAACTGCTTGACATGTTGTTGATGTACTTGCTACATACTCTTCTTTTGTTGATGAGATTGTCACTATTGGTTTCTTCCTTGATGCCCATGCCACAACTCCTGTTCCAAGATGAAATGCATATCCAGATGTGCTCTTTCTGTTATCAATGCTTCCTGCAAAATCACTATCTGTGTATCCAACCAACTGCAGATTATTTGAAGTGGAATACAATATGCCATGATTCATAGTCCCTACAATGTATCTTAATAACCTTTTTCCTGCTTTCCAATGTGAATTTTTTGGTGTGTCTATGAATCTAGAAATCAAACTGACTCCATACATTATATCTGGCCTAGTTGCGGTGAGATACATCAAACTTCCAACCAATTTTTTGAATATGGTTGAATCAAAATCCATCTCATTTTGTTCTCTACTTAGTTTTGTGCCAACTGCCACAGGTGTAGAAACTGGACTGCAGTTTATCATTCTAAACCTTTTTAAAACATCTTTTTCATATTTACTTTGACATATGAAAATGCCTTTATCATTTTGTGTGACTTCAATGCCAAGAAAATATTTCATTAACCCCAAGTCTGTCATCTCAAATTCCTTCTTCATTGTTGATTTAAACATTTCAATAGAGAGATTATCTGTATAGATCAAATCATCAACATATAGGCAAACAATCAAGATCTGACCTTGTTCATTGACTTTGGTGTATAGTGTAGGCTCACTAGTACTTCTTATGAATTCATTTTTTATCACGTATGAATCTATCCTGCTATACCAAGCCCTTGGTGATTGCTTCAATCCATAAAGTGCCTTCTTTAACATGTAAACCTTGTCTTCCTTTCCTTTTACCTCATATCCTCGTGGTTTCTGCACATAGACTTCTCTTTCTAAATATCCATTCAAGAAGGATGATTTGACATCCATTTGATAAACTTTCCAATTGTATTGAGCTCCAATAGCTAGTACCATCCTAATTGTGTCAAGTCTTGCTACGGGTGCAAATGTTTCATTGTAATCAACTCCATATTATTGTGCAAATCCTTGAGCTACTAATCTTTCCTTATATTTTTCAACTTCTCCATTTGCCTTATATTTAGTTTTATACACCCATTTCACACCTATGCATTTTTTCTCCTTAGGTAAATCAACTAGTTCACATGTATCATTTTTCTTAATAGATTCCATTTCTTCATTCATTGCATCAATCCAATGTTCTTCCTTAATTGCATCCTCAAAATATATAGGATCTTTAGTAAATAGAGAAAAATTGGATTGCAAATCTATCCTATCTCCTTGATCATATATTTCTTGTAAGCTTCTAGTCTTTTTGCCTCTTAATCTTGATCTTAATGATTCAAGTGTAGGATTTGAGTCATAAATTACTTGTGGACTTGATGTTTCTCCTTGCTCAACTTGCCTTTGTGAGTTTTCTTCTTGTGGAATTCTTGATGGTATTCCTCCTTGCTCATTTGATTGTTCTCCTTGACCTTTTTCTCTTTGTTCTTCATATGGTATTGTTGTACCCGTAATTGTCTTGTATACATTGCCATCCCATGATTCTTCCTCTTTGAATAAAACATCTCTACTTACAATGACTTTCTTGGTTATAGGATTAAACAACTTATATGCCTTATATTGTTCATCATAACCAATAAATATGCACTTTTCACTTTTATCATCCAATTTACTCCTTGTTTGTTTAGGCACATGTGCATATGCAATGCAACCAAATACTTTAAAATAAGAAACACTATGATTCTTACCACTCCATGCTTGTTGAGGAATCATGTCCCTCACATTCTTTGTTGGACTCCTGTTCAATATATAAACTGCAAAAGCTATTGCTTCAACCCAATATTCATTAGATAGATTCTTGCCTTTCAACATGCTTCTTTCCAACTCCATTATTGTACAATTCTTCCGTTCTACAACACAATTCTGTTGAGGTGTATAGCTTGTAGTGAACTTCTTCTTTATTCCATGATACCTACAATACTCCAAAAACTCATTTGACTTGTATTCTCCTCCTCTATCTGATCTCAATATCTTAATGGATATACCACTCTGTTTCTCAACCAATGCCTTGAATTCCTTAAACTTGTCAAATACTTCATATTTGTGTTTGAGGAAATAAACCCATGTTTTTCTACTATAATCATCAATGAATCTTAGAAAGTATATGCTCCCCCCTAATGATGGTGTTTTCATCGGACCATATAAATCTGTATGCACAATTTCTAAAGGTGCCCAAGCTCTATATGACATCTCTTTTGGAAAGATTTTCCTATGTTTCTTGCCCAAAATACAAATTTCACATGAACTTATTGGTGCTTGAATAGGTGGTAAACCTCTTACCATTTCATTTATTTGCAATAGACACAATCCTTTAAATTTTAGATGGCCATACCTCAAGTGCCATATCCATGCTTGATCTTGACTTGATGCCTTGAAAATTGCTCCAATCTTCTCCATCATTTCACTTTTCATGTGAAGTGGGAATATTATGTTGTCTGTCATTTTAATCTTTGCAATCACCATTTTACTAGGAGGAATATCAAATATAGTGCATACATTATTCTCAAAAGAAACTCTATAACCCTTTTGAGTAAGTTGTCCCACACTTATGATATTATGCTTCAAACCAGGCACAAAATAAACACCAGGAATAGTTTTCTTTCCACTATTTGTTATTACATTGATTGCACCTTTTCCCATGACTTCTACAATATTATCATTACCCAATTTAATTTGTGCTTTAATTGATGTATCCAAGTCGTCAAACAACCCTTTATTTCCAGTCATATGGTTACTACAACCACTATCAAGAAACCAAATGTTACTTGCATTTTCTTAAGCTACATCACATGTAATAAACAATGTCTTGGAACTACTCTCAAAGAAATGTACAATATGCTTTCTCATATCTGCTTGTTTCTTTTGGCATTCATTTGCAAAGTGACCATACTTCTTGTAGTAATAACATTGAATCTTTGATTTTCCATACCTTTGTGATGCCTGATTGTTTTCCCTTGAGTTGAAATTTTGATTTCTCCTTCCTCTTGGGTCTTGATTTCTTCTTTCTTCTCTTTGGAAATTATTTCTTCCTCTTCCTCTTCCTCTAAATCTTGGATTTCCTCTTCCTCTCCCTCTGCCAAATGTCATTTGTGTTTTGAATGCATGCTCCAATGAGGTATTGTCATTCATATTCAACCTATCTTCATAATGTTTCAAGGAGCCAACCAACTCATCCATAGAATATGTAGTCAAATCTTTAGATTCTTCAATTACCACAACTATTGCATCAAATTTTCTAGGAAAACTTCTTAAAACCTTTTCTACAACCTTCTAATCTGCTAGCTCATCACCATTTTGCCTTATTTGATTAACCAAATCTGTAACCTGATATGGAAACTGTTCTATTGAATCAGAATCTTTCATTTGCAAGTTTTCAAATTCCCTTCTAAGTGCTTGGAGTTTGGCAATTTTTACCTTGCTAGTGCCTTGATATGTTGTCTATAGAATGTCCCATGCTTGCTTGACTGTAGTGGTCGGTTTAATCCTTCCAACAATTGAATCGTCCAACGCTTGTCCAATTATCTACAAAGCCCATTTATTCTTTTGCCTATTTTCATCAAGCTTTTTCTTTTCATCAACAGTCAAAATAGACTCATCTTATGGTTCAGTATAGCCATTCATTACTATATCCGATAGCTCATATGAATCAAATGATAATTTCATTCTAAATGCCCAATTATCATAATTTTTCCCAGAAAATGTTGGAATCATAAGTTGCTGAAACATACCTGATGCCATTCTCTTTTAAAAAAATCAAGCCCCCCCCAAAAATTTCTAGCAAAATTTAAGCTATACAGTAAGACTCACACAATGGACAAATAGTGCCATAGACTTTCCTCCAAGCATAGCAGATGGGTAGTTCCTCCGCTCACCGTGTATTCAAGCCTTTATTGAATTACACACACCAACCAAAACAACAATAAAACATACAAAGATGGTAATGCTAAGGGCATGAAAATATACAGAGATGGTAATGCTAAGATGTGGTTGGAGTTCAACATGAACATTATAAAACTAGTTTTTATCCCTCTTGCTTTTCATTATAAGTTTTCTTCAAGTATAGGGCCTGTCTATAAAGAATAAAAGGTTATGTCTCGTGTAAGTTCAGTAGGAGGTCTGTTGTATGTGGTGAAATGGTTAAGACCAAATGTTTCACATGCTAATGATGTTGTCAGAAACGTGACAGATTCAGGTGTTGCAGTGAAATGGGTGCTTTAGCGTTTGAGAAGAACAAATGTCACATATAATGGTTACACTAATATGGTCTCTGATAATTGTAATGTGTATTTTACAGGTGTTTTGGACAGGAGGAGAGTTATCACAAAATATGTCTCACAACAAAAATGTGGAAGACATGTTGGAGGTGGAGTGACCCCTCAGGAAATCCAAACTACTGCAAGTCACATAAGCGAGATCATGAAACCAGTTTTATTAGAGAAGCTGCAGTGGTGCTTGGATTCTCTTGGCTTGCAGCAAAGGTGATGAATAAAAGGAAGAAGCAAGGTATCAGGTTAATTGTTGTCAAGGTGGAGATTGTTAGGATTTGGTGACAACGAATTCCTCCAAGGATGGATCTGGATCCTATTATTCTGCATTGGTTACAACCAAATAGACCAAGTTAGAATATGGATAGGAATTGCATTTATTATTCAGTTTCTTGTAAATGTATGTAAATACATGTAAGCCAATAGAGGCAAAAACGGCCGTGAGAGACTGAGTGTGTGAGAGACTTGCAAATCTGATGTAATCTCCATGATCTAAATAATAAGACAACCGATGCCTATGCTTGGTGGATGTAGCCCAACGTTTGGGTGAACCACGTGAAATCCTTGTGTCTATTTCTTATGTGTGTGATTGTTAATTATCATTGAGAATTGTGTTTTCCGCATTGACAATTCTAACACGTGGTATCAGAGTTGGTCAGAGCTGATTGAAGGAGATTTAAATTATCGGAGGAGCTTCATAATTGAGGATGCGTCAATTTATACATCTCCATAGGTCCCTCCTCTGGAAGGGTGCGAAGAATTATTACTCAACCTTACGTTCGTGAAAAATTCCAGAAATTTCCGCGGTTGAAGAACAAGAACAATGCATAAATTTTTTAAGATTTCCGCACTCCAAGTATATCAGGAGGTGCAGACTCCCCGTACTCCTGTGTTGCGTGAGGTGCGGCGGCGACTCCCTTTTTTAAAGAAAAAAGTCGCGACTCCCTAAATTAATTCGCTAAAGGAATTTAAGGTATGAAAGTTTATTTTTATATATTATATTCGATGCATAAAAGGTGGAGGAGTTAAAGTGTTAAGTCACGTGGGTGAAAGTAAAAAGTTTTTTATGGAGAAAAGGATCAAGTAAAGGTTTTTTAAATGTATAAAGGTTTATTATATTTGTATTAAATATAATATTTAAAATGTGGAGGTTTTAAAGGTGTTTTTTATTTTAGATAAAAGGAGAGGTTGGTAAAAAGATTTTTTTATTAAACCTTGTGGTGTCTATACCATTTTTTCTTCCACATTATCTTTTTAAAAGACCTTGGTTATTATAAGAAGTGATTTGGACATTGGGATATTTTTTGTGCTAATGGCTAAGATGCAGAGTTCGAAGTTTGACATTGAAAAGTCCAGCGGTAAAAACAACTTTGAGCTCTGGAAGCTCAAGATGCGGGATTTACTGGTGCAACAAGGGTTGCAAAAAGCATTGGCAGCCAGGTTAAAGAAAGCAACAACCACGATGAAATGGGAATGGGAGGATTTGGATGCGAAAGCTCTTAGCACCATTCGTTTATGTCTAGCGGATGAGGTTCTGTTAATTATCGTAGGAGAGGATACAACATCAGGCTTATGGAGCAAGTTGGAAATTCTATATATGACGAAGTCCTTGACGAATAGAATCTACTTGAAGAGACAACTGTACATTTTGCGGATGAAAGAAGGTACACAAC
Source organism: Picea engelmannii (assembly GCA_009831015.1). Lineage (NCBI taxonomy): Eukaryota > Viridiplantae > Streptophyta > Pinopsida > Pinales > Pinaceae > Picea > Picea engelmannii. The sequence goes on along the minus strand of ML784124.1, from coordinate 985,496 downwards.
TCGTTGACCATTTAAATACCTTCAATACCCTTATAGTTCAATTGACTAGCATGGAAGTTAAATTCGAAGAGGAGGATAAGGCTATTACACTATTGTGTTTGTTGCCTAAGTCTTGGGATAATCTAGTCACCTCCATTAACTTTAGCTGAGTAGATGTTTTAGATTATGACTCTGTTGTGGGAGCTTTGTTGACTGAGGAGATGAGGAGAAAATCTAGTAAATAAACCTCAACTTCAAAGGCGATGCTGGTCAGAGGTCGAACTACAGAGAAGAATGAGAGAAGTTCTTTTCGATCTAAGTCAAGACACAGAAAGGGTAAAGCAAAACGCTGGTACTATGGCAAAACAAGACATCTCAAGAAAGATTGTTGGAAGAGAAAGGAATCTGAGGAAAGCTCTACGAAGGAGGCAAATTTGGCTGTAACATATTCAGGTATAATTGATCACGTTTTATCCATTTCTATTAATTTACAACATCAAGATGAATGGTAGTTAGATTCAGGTGCCTCCCACCACATGTGCTCACATAGAAATTGTTTCTTTTCTTACCAATCTGTTGATGAGGGTGTAGTGTTTATAGGAAATGGCATTCCATGTAAAACTATTGGGGTTGGCAGTATTAGAATCAAGATGTTCGATGGTATTGTTAGGGAATTAACGGATGTTAGATATGTATTTGAGCTTAAATCAAATTTGATTTCATTAAGAGTGTTGGATTCTTGTGGATATAAGTATACAGGTCAAGGTGGAGCTCTCACTGTGTCGAAAGGTAATTTATTGGTGATGAAGGCAACAAAGGTTGATAACCTTTATAAGCTGGAAGGCAGTACTGAAGTGGCATCTGAAGTGACAGATGTATCTTCTTTCTTATGGAAGAAGCATCAAGGTCATAAGAGCAAGAAAGAATTGTAGGTATTGGTAAGCGGTAAATCATTTCCAGACTAAAAATTTTTGTTTCTGAATTCCTCCTTATCTTATATCTCTGCAAGTTATGATGATGGTATAAAGGGATGTTGTGTGTGGGATCCTACTTCTCACAAGGTCATCATTGACAGAGATATAATATGTATAGAACAACCAAAAGGGTTGATTCAAGATCGCAACGGTAAATTTGTTTGCATGCTAGTTAATTCATTGTATGGCCTATTGGTACCCAGGCAAATATACAACAGGTTTGAATCCTTCATAGTGAGTCATAATTTTTCAAAGGGTAGGAATGACTATACAGTTTATAGTACATTCATAGTCTTGTTGTTCTTTGCCGATGATTTGCTCGATGCAAGCCGAAGCATGGATAAAATCAGTAAGAAAATAACTCAGGTGGACAAGACAATTCAGATGAGGGATCAAGGAGCAGCAAAACAAATTAAGGGCATGAAAATATACAGAGATGGTAATGCTAAGCTGTGGTTGGAGTTCAAAATGAACATTATAAAACCAGGTTTTATCCCTCTTTCTTTCCATTATAAGTTTTCTTCAAGTATAGGGCCTGTCTATAAAGAAGAAAAGGTTATGTCTCGTGTAAGTTTAGTAGGAGGTTTGTTGTATGTGATGAAATGGTTAAGACCAGATGTTTCACATGCTAATGATGTTTTTAGAAACGTGATAGATTCAGGTGTTGTAGTGAAATGGGTCCTTTAGCGTTTGAGAAGCACAAATGTCACCTATAATGGTTACACTAAGATGGTCTCCGATAACTGTAATGTACATTTTACAAGTGTTTTGGATAGGAGGAGAGTTATCACTAAATATGTCTCACAACATAGTTGTGGAAGACATGTTGGAGGTGGAGTGACCCCTCAAGAAATCCAAACTCGTGCAAGTCACACAGGTGAGATCATGAAACCAGTTTTATTAGAGAAGTTGCAGTGGTGCTTGGCTTCTCTTGGCTTGCAGCAAAGGTGATGAATAAAAGGAAGAAGCAAGGTATCAGGTTAATTGTTTTTAAGGTGGAGATTGTTGGGATTTGGTGACAACGAACTCCTCCAAGGATGGATCTGTATTCTATTATTCTGCATTGGTTACAACCAAATAGACCAAGTTAGAATATGGATAGGGATTGCATTTATTATTTAGTTTCTTGTAAATGTATATAAATACATGTAAGCCAGTAGAGACAAAAACGACTGTGAGAGACTGAGTGTGTGAGAGACTTGCAAATCTGATGTAATCTCCATGATCTGAATAATAAGACAACCGATCCCTATGCCTGGTGGACGTAGCCCAATGTTTGGGTGAACCACGTGAAATCCTTGTGTCTATTTCTTATGTGTGTGATTGTTAATTATCATTGAGAATAATGTTTTCCACATTGAGAATTCTAACACAAATAATGTCACTGGCCATCCAAAACATGGCCTAAACTTTATTGATCAGATGATTGGTTCATACTTTTAATACTACTAGGAATTAAAATAAATTGTAATCGAAATAAATGTTTTGTAGGAAACTGTAATCGCAAGCCCTTGCAAAAAGGCCCTTACGAAATCATGCCCAGTTTCCAACTAGTGTTTGCAATGATGAATGCGTGTATGTGGAATAATATGAATTTGATGTTTGCAACGAGGGGTGCATGTATGTGCAATAATATGAATTTGAACCTACGTGGATAGAAAAATAATCCATTCAGTTTGCATAATTTTACAATATTGACAATCACAAGGTGCATGGACCTTTAAAATGAAGTATTAAAAAGTTGTTGAGATCTTTGTGAAAGCATTAAAAAGTGGTGGGAAGTTGGTAAGAGAGTTTGATAGGAATATATATATATATATTATAGATGTGTTTAAATGTTTTATGTATATAAATATATTGAAAGTTTAATATATATATGTGTGTGTGTGTGTGTGTGTTTAAGTTGTTGAGATCTTTGTGAAAGCATTAAAAAGTGGTGGGAAGTTGGTAAGAGAGTTTGATAGGAAAAATTATATGTGTGTGTGTGTGTGTGTGTGTGTGTTTAAATGTTTTATGTATATAAATATATTGAAAGTTTTAGGTTTACAATATATTTATATGAGAAAAATAGTTGATGTATTATTATTTGGTTTGTTCAGCCTTTTAGAATTGGTTTCACTTCATTATCAAAGGGACTTAAGTTGTAAAAACTAGTCAAAAGGATTTAGGATCAAATTCGTGTTGATGTATAAGAGAAGGTGTTTGATTGCTTCATTTATTGAAAATAACATATATCCAAATTAATTGAAGTAGATGTTAATATGATACTTTATTCTATATAATAGCAAAGTTTTCAATAATTTAATAATATTATAATAAAATATCAAAAATATATGTAAATGTCTAAAAATAAGTTTAGATGTTTTAAAAGTTATGAATTAAAAAATTACAAGATAAAATCATTGAGGCTTGGTTGGTTAGTAATGTGGAGTATTAATATTCCATTGTTAGATATTTTAAAAGTTATGAATTCAAAAGTTACAAGATAAAATCAATGTGGCTTGGTTGGTCAGTAATGTTCCATTGTCAAGATTCAATTCTCTTCAATTCTCTTCAAATTGATGTTTTCTCCATGTGAACTAACATAAAACATTTATATCGAAAAGATCTATACAAATTGTATTTCTAGAAAAGTTACCACATAAATAAAAACAATATCCATGTACTAACAATAAATCTAAAATTTCATATATAATATTAAGGAAAATTTTAAGAACTCCCCTTAAATTTGTATGTATAATATATGGGTGAATCTTTATGATACATAGGAAAAATTGAAAGTTATTTTATCAATAATGTGATATGATATAATTTTTTGGTGAAATTTTCACTAAATTATTGTATCTTGTAAAGTCTTGGCAAGTCTTTCACTGGATTATAAAACCTTGTAATGTTTTGGTGACTCTTTCATTAAATTATAAAACATTGTGAAGTCACCTATGTTAGAGTAATAAATGCATTTTCTACCCTAAAAGTGATAGAAAGGGGTAAGCAATTTATTTCCCTTGTCATTAACACTAGTTATACATTGGATCTAAATGTTGCAAACAAACTTGTTACAATGTATGCATAGAGTGGGTGCGAAAAGTTGCATGACAAGTGATTGAAATAATTCCAAAGCATGAAGGGAATGATATTATGTATATAAAAATAAGATAGGGATAAAAAAATATAGCATTAAACATTTATAAATAATTAATAAATAAATAAGCAAAAAGACTCATAAAGAGGCGACGAATCCGTAGACTATATTTATAATCAGGGTCCATTCATTGTAAACATCATTCTTAGTCATTTCTATCAATCAATATATATTATTTTATCTCATAGAGTATATT